>CAUYQG010198235.1:0-11548 GCA_963574415.1 Tarsius wallacei | reverse complement strand
GGTGCTTTATGGGAAAAGGATTTTGTGGGATTGTGTGTTGGAGAGGAAGGAGTGTGGGTCGGGTGGATGCCAGAGATCTCTAGCCTCATTTGGGAGTTTTATTGGATCTTTTGAAGAGTGTGAACGCGGTAAACTGTTTTTATTGTTGTTGTTGTTTTGAGTTGGAGTCTCACTCTGTCACCCAGATTGGAGTGCGGTGGCCGCTCCCGGCCACTGCAGCCTCGACCTGCTGGGCTCTGGCGATCCTTCCGCCTCAGCCTTCCAAGTAGCTGGAACAACAGGCGCGCGGTACCACGCCCGGCTGGTTTTTGATTTATTGTGGAGATGAGGTCTCGCCAAGTTGCCCAGGCGGGTCTCGAACCCGCGGGCTCAGGCAATCCACTCACCTCAGCCTCCCAAGGCATGGGATTACAGGCTGAGCCACCGAGACTGGCAAATTTTTAAAAAGGTTATTATATTCTTCATAAAAAGAGGCATATCTATTTATGATCTCAAACCAGCAGGAAAAGCGTAATTAAACAAAATCCAATTCCAATGTCTAAATTATTAAATTTAAGTGCCAGTTGTCCAGGTATTGGAGTTGGAGTATCCAAGGAAAGGTCAACTAAAAGATAATTTTGAAAAACTCTGTGTGTGTGTACACATATTTTTTTGAGATAGGTCTCACTCTCTCGTCCAGGCTGGTTTGGCGTGATTACAGCTTACTGCAGCCTTGAAGCCTTAACTCAAACAATCCTCCAGCCTCAGCCTACTAAGTAGCTGGGAATACAGGTGCACATCACTGCACTGGCTAATTTTTTTATTTTTTATTTTTGTAGAGACAAGGCCCCGCCACATTGCCTAGGCTGGTCTAAAACTCCTAGCCTAAAGTGATTCTCCTGCCTCAGTCTCCCAAAGTGCTGGGATTACAAGAGTAATATACAGCCTTAAAAACTGTATATACATTTCTACTGTATAGCCTATCATTCAGCCTTTTATTGACCAAAAAAACAGACAAAGGGAATAAAGGAGGGGGATCAGCAAAGCTCCTTCTGGGACATAAAAGCCCATTCTTAAAATTGTCAGAAGCCCCAGCTCTCAGCTGAACCTGTACTGGTGAGAAGCTCCCTTGGATGCTGATAAATGGAGAGCATTTCACACTAAGAGAGTGAGTCAAGACACTCCTGCTTGCAGGCTTGGGTATTCTACAGCTGTGTAATCCTTAGGTTAAATGGGCGACATACACGCAATGCCATAACCCTGAAACTAATGGTTTTTCTTACTTAAGGTGTAAAGATGCGTTTTCTTATCAGTAAAGTAGGCCTTCAGATCGGCATCTGGCCTCTTCGCATGCTTTTCTTCATAAACACCCGTTTTAGGGTTTCTGTGGCGGAAGATGAAGTGCAACTTGTAGTCCTCTCCACATTTATCTGGGCCAAACATAATCGTGTAAGGGGTCTTGTCATGGAACTGATCCTTCAGAGGCAACAAAAGGACCATGGTAAGTAAGCGCGCCAAAGGGTTCAAAAGCAACTTCTCACAAGTGTATGATATTTCCTCTATAAAATTCCAAAGAAATTCGTCACAGTTAAAGGAAAAGTTGATTATGTTATAAGGAGTGTTTAGTGAAATGCAATAACCAGCAATCACCAGAAAATTTAAAATAACATGTTTAAAATGCTTAAAAAACAAAGCAACGCATATATCTAGCTACTACTTCCTTCATAAAACAAAGGAATCACCTGGATAAAACTAAAAATTACACAAAACAGAAACCAAAGATAAGAACAGTTGGTAATAGCTTGGAAATTCACATTTCAAATAAAAGCACTTTATAAAGGGCAAACAAACAAACAAAAAAAGCACAAGCGTCAAAGTCAATATTCCAACTCTTCAACAGCAGGGGAGGAAGTCTTTATCTTTACAGGTCTTACAAAATTTTCTTTCCTTTCTTCTAAGATCCTCATAATTGTGGGTGGCCAACCACATTCCAGAAATAGGAATTACCTACCAGGTTGAGTTCTGGTGTTTTAGAAAGCAGTTTCACATAGGCACCACCACATTCGATTCCATTTTGGAAATTAACCTCATACCTAATTTCAGAGAGAAAACAGAAAACCGTACGGCGTTTGGAAAGATCAAAAATCTCTTCCTCTTTCCCTCATCTTGATCATATATCTTATCATGTTATATGTTTACCCTTAAGAAAGATTTCATCTTTTATTGCTTTTGAATAGCAACCCAAACCAGAAAAACAAATAAAATTGAAACTTAACGCAGATTTCCAGTAAAAATTTCTGCAAAATCTACAAGTTCATTTCCTAAAAAAAAGCATGAGTAACCAGTTTTCTTCAAAATAATTTATTGGGCAGGAGAAAAATATTATTACAGGATGGGTAAATTCATCAAAAATAATCCCTATTGCAACTTATACAACCTCATAATTTTTTTTTTTTCGCATAGAGTAAAAGTTTTATAACATAACATCTTCTGAGACTATCCTTTTGTCAAATAAGCATTTCACTTACTGAACAATGAGAGGCCTGGTGTCAAACAGGAAGGGCCTGTTCAGTTGAGCAGAAATGGCATGATGCTTGGCCCGAGACATCAGCACAAGTCCTTTGTCACCTGGAAGCTTAGAGTCCTTCATTTCATCGACCTCCCACTTGCCTGCAAGACAATATAGGAAAGTTCCGTCTTAATTCCACTTCTGAGGTCCTTTAAATGGTAACAAACTTAAACTCCAAAGTATACAAGTCTATTATACCGACGAATTTTTAACATGTCTCATTTATTTTGAGAGTTGGCCTGTTAATATTAAACACACATATATCTAACAAATATCAGAATATGGTTTTTAAAAAACTGTTGCATATTCATGCACTGCCTAGAAAAGGTCTTCTATTTCAAAGTCAGCAGCACACGTGACTAAATAGATTTAATCCTATTAAATACAAGGCAACATTCAGACTTAGAAAAACTTCCAAGGAAAACCTTCAAGTTTACATCTCCTTTTAAACTAGTCTTAAGAGACACCATAGAGACAACATGTCAAACCTCTGTCTGCTATTACATCTAACCCAAATGGAATCCTCACCATCATATTTGGCAATTTCATCATCGGTGTCATCTTTCTTGGCTTTGGATAAAATCCACCTGTAATTAAGACAAACCCCAAAATTAAGACGAAAATGACAGTTGACCTGTGACGAAAAACAATGTAAATGCTCATGAAGGCAGGACCTATCCTGCTTTTCCTAGCCTATATATCCATTCTACTTCCAACTTAAATCTGTCACAAGTAATAATAATGCATTACATTCAACTCACAAATCTGAAAGAAAAAGGACAATCCTATGAGATAATTCCACTTTTATTTTTAACTCAAGAGAAAAAATTTTCTCTCAACCAAAGAGCAAAATACAGAGTGGAATAGGGGAGGGAAAGGAGTGGAAGGAAGAATCACAAGTTGCCAAAGACCGTTCTCCTAAATGGACGTGACCACCACAGACACAGAAATCAGACATTTCATTATGTAGGGTGCTACCCAAAAGAAATCCACTACTCCATGTTACTAAAATACTGCTTGCCTCTAAGATTTTTCCCCCTAGAAAACACTTACCCTGACAGAGTTCCTCTGTCAAAGGAATCAGCAAAAAACACTTCCCCTGTTGGAACTGGAGCTTTGTAGGTGACCTGGGTTAAATATATAAATGAATTAAAAATGGAGATTTTCAGTAACATGACTTTTTAACTAGAATTTATTCTCTTGATTTGCTTTCAGCTGTCACAAAGTCTTCATAGCTGGTCTTTGGCGAAACATAACAAAGGCTGCCAGAAAGAGATCAGTATTTACTCAAAAAGAAGAAAAGGATCTAAATTTTAGCTTCATAATTTTGTTTTCTTTTTTAGAGATGAGGGTCTCATTATGTTCAGGCTGGTCTCCAATTCCTGTGCTCAAGCGATCCTCCTGCCTCAGCCTCCCGAGTAGTTGGGCCTACATGCCACCACACCCAGCTATCTTTATAATTGTATTGTCTCAAGAGGCAAAAGGAATCGATTCAAAGGCCACTCAAACCTTTGGAGACGGAGGAGGAGTGCTGGTGTCTGGCTTTGAGCCTTCCACCTCCTCAATGACATCATCAAGGTCATCCTCAACGTCGATCACATCATCATCATGTCCATCATGAGCCTGAGTGACAGCAGTTCCCAGGACCAGTAACATGCACAGGAACCACTTTCCTTCCATGATCTGCGTGTGAAAGAGGAACAGGAGTTACATGCATCCTGTCTTAAACCTCCTAAAGGCCACTACCTTCTCTCTTGTTTAAACATCAAAGAGCTAAAAGGAACTTTACTACAAGTATTTCATTTTATAGGTAAGGAAAGTGAGCCCAGAGAGGTTCAGAGATTAAAAGACACAATTTCAAGAAAATTTCAAAATAAAGCCGAAACATACACAACTGTCCCCATGTAGAATATCACACTGGCTACACAGATCTAGAGTACTCAAATACAATTTCCAACTAACCTCTTGCATTTGAAAAGTGCTTTAAATGGACTGATTAAAACATTACAATGGGCTGGGCTTGGTGGCTCAGCCTGCCATCCCAGCACTTTGGGTGGCTGAAGCGAGTGGATTGCCTGAGCCTGCAGGTTCGAGACCCACCTGGGCAACTTGGCAAGACCTCGACTCTACGATAAAAAAAATAGCCGGGCATGGTAGCATGTGCCTGTAGTTCCAGCTACTTGGAAGACTGAGGCAAAAGGATCACCGGAGCCCAGCAGGTCGATGCTGGGGTGGCCATGAGTGTGCATGCCACTGTACTCCAGCCTGGGAGAAGGAGTTAAGACTCCAACTCAAAAAAACCCCAAAACCAAAAAATATTACAATGAAACAATAACAGGTGACAGATAACTCACCTCATATGAAAGACTGAATATGAATACAGAAGCTGTTCAAAGATCATCAAGATTAGACATTTTCTTTTCTTTTCTTTCGCTCTTTCACCCAGGCTGAAGTGCAGTGGAACAACAATAGCTCATTGTAACCCTGCACTCCCAGGCTCAAGCACTCTCCCACCTCAGCCTCCTGAGTAGCTGGGACCATACGAACCACCATGCCTGGTCTAACATGTTTTTAAATTAGTGTTTTAAGATTAAATAACAAAAATAGTAAACCAAGAATCAACTACTTTTATCTCTTATTTTCTAACTATTTAAATATCATGAGTATTACATTAGACTGCCTTGGGTGGAAACGGCTGTCTTTCTAAAGACCACAGATCCAAAGAAATAAAAACTGGCTGGACACAGTGGCTCATGCCTGTAAATCCCAGCAATTTGGGAGGCGGAGACGAGAAGACTGCCTGAGCCCAGAGGTTCTAGACCTGCCTGGGCAACTTGGTGAGACCTCGTCACTACAATAAATCAAAAAATGAGCCGGGGGTGGTGGTGTGTTCCTGTAGTTCCAGCTACTTGGAAGGCTGAGGCAGAAGAATCGCCTGAGCCCAGCAGGATGAGGCTGTGGTGACCACAAGCATGCCACTGCACTCCAGTCTGAGTGAGAGACTCTTACTCCAAAAAAAAAAAAGAAAGAAAAGAAAAACTGAGCAAAGCCAGGTGTGGTGGTTCATGCCTATCATCCCAGCACTTTGGGAGGCAGAGGCGAGAGGACTGCCTGAGCCCAGGGGTCAAGACCAACCTGGGCAACTGTGGTTCCAGCTACTTGGAAGGCTGAGGCAGAAGTATCACCTGAGCCCAGCAGCTTGAAGATATGGTGGCCATAAGCATGACACTATACTCTAGTCTGGGCGACAGAGTGAGACTCCGACTAAAAAATAAAAAATTAAAGCCGGGCTCGGTGGATCAGTCTGTAATCCCGCGCCTTGGGAGGCTGAGGTGAGTGGACTGCCTGAGCCCACGGGTTTGAGACCCGCCTGGGCAACTTGGTGAGACCTCATGTCTACAATAAATCAAAAAATTAGCCGGGTGTGGTAGCGTGCACCTGTAGTTCCAGCTACTCAGAAGGCTGAGGCGGAAGGATCGCCGGAGCCCAGCAGGTCAAGGCTGCGGTGGCCGAGGGCGGCCACTGCACTCCAGTCTGGGCGACAGAGTGAGACTCCAACTCAAAAAATAAAAAAATAATAAAAAAGTAAAAATAAAAATTAAAAATTAAAAAACTGAAACTGAGCAACATGGAGGCACACAATTATTAGGTAGTAGCAACAGTTTAGTAGGTTTTCATTTTCAGGCCTGAAAAGGCAGAGCCAAGAAGATGGGGAACGGTAAGCAGAAGATATATACCTAGAAGTACACACACACATGCACCCAATCCTCTTTATAGGGAGTCACCCAATCAATCCGAATCCTCGTCCTTTGTTACCAACATCAGAACACTTACTGGTACCTCGCATCACTATGACCTCCAGTTCCTCCCTCTTTCAAGTCACCCCCCACCCAAAAAACAGACTCTTCACATAGAAGCTCTTTCACGAGTCCATATCTGCAAACATCTCTAAGTCCTCACGCTCGCAGTCAACCTCTCCCTCTGTAGCTGCCCTGCATGGTGTTTCCCCCAAGAACCCTCCGGGAAGACGCCGCATCCCCCTCACACGCACCATTTACTCATCATTTTCCCCTGCTCCCTCAACATGAAGCTAACTGCCAAGTGTGCAAGAACCACTCTCCTCCTAATGGCCTCCTTATGACAAGCTCTAGAGACCCCATTCACCTCTCTCCTGCACTGCCACACCCACTTCTGCCCACCAGGTCTCCTTCCTCCTAGGCTGACTGTGGTTCCTTTCCATGTCCTGAAATAAGCCATGAGCCTAAGGTTTTAGCTTAAAAAACAACAACAACAACAAAAACAAGGACATTGTAACAACAATGCTGAAGTTTAAATACTTTTCAAAAATGTTCTTTCAAACAATTATTTTGTTGTTGTTGTTGTTGTTGTTTTTAAGTTGGAGTCTCACTCTGTCGCCCAGACTGGAATGCAGTGGCACGCTTCCGGCCACTGCAGCCTTGACCTGCTGGGCTCCGGGGATCCTTCCGCCTCAGCCTTCCAAGTAGCTGGAACTACAGGTGTGTGCTACCACGCCCGGCTAATTTTTTGATTTATTGTATAGATGAGGTCTCGCCAAGTTGCCCACGCAGGTCTTGAACCCGCGGACTCAGGCAATCCATTCACCTCAGCCTCCCAAAGCATGGGATTACAGGCTGAGCCACCAAGCCTGGCTTCAAACGATTATTTTTTAAAGCCATAAGAAGGCACCCCATATCCCAGCATCTGGATGTGTGCAGAGAGCAGTGTACAGGCCTCTTCTCTGAGACAGAAGAGTCCAACTGCAGAGGTGTTGTGGGGGCAGGAGCCCTAAGCCTAACAAGACATGGTTCCGTGGGCACCCCTTTAGCTGTTGCCATATTCTTAGCCTACACGTGTCCATCCTTGCGGCTTTCCAGGAGCAATTTTGTTATTTGTCTTGTGAAATGTACATTATACATGTACCCACCGAGCGCTACATGTTTTTAAAAACATATTACTGCAGAATGCCTCTGAAAATCCAATACAATTGCTAAATTTGAAGAAAAGGTTCTTTTGAAGGTTTTACTAAAAGTCTAATTACGTCATAGCATACCACAATATTCAGCAAGCATTCAACAAGCGGAGAGCCTGAAAACCTAGTGTCCTGTTGATGGGTCTGGACAGCTCCATATATCCTGCTATCCCACCTCCAGGTGTGGAGCCCAATAACCAAAAGCAAAGTCTCAAGAGGCATCTGCACACGCATGCTCTCAGCAGCCAAGAGGCAGACGCAATGGGTGATGGATAAACAAAATGCGGTCTGCACGTGCAGGGGAGTACCACTCAACCTTAAGGGGAAGGGAATCCTGTCACATGCTCAGACAGGACTGAACCTGGATGACATTATGGAAAGTAAATAAACCAGACACAAAAGGACAAATACTAAAAGATTCCACTTACTTTAAATACCAGGTATCTACAGCAGCCAAGTTCACAGATACAGAAAGTAGTACTGGTTACCAGGGGCTGGGGGGAGGGGCTTGTAAGGGAGAGCTGTTTAATGGGCACAGTGTTTCTATTCTGTAAGAGGAAGAAGTTCCCAAGATGTTTCAAAACAATGTAAATATGCTTAACACTACTGAACTGTACATTTTAAAATATTATGACAGTAAGTTGTGTATGTATTGTTTACCATACTTTTTTTTTTTTTTGAGTTGGAATCTCACTCCGTGGCCCAGACTGGAGTATAGTGGCTGCTCCCGGCCACCGCAGTCTCGACCTGCTGGGCTCCGGCGATCCTTCCGCCTCTGCCTTCCAAGTAGCTGGAACTACAGGTGCGCGCTACCACACCTGGCTAATTTTTTGATGTATTGTAGAGATGAAGTCTCTCCAAGTTGCCCAGGCGGTCTCAAACCCGCAGGCTCAGGCAATCCACTCACCTCAGCCTCCCAAAGCGCTGGGATTACAGGCTGAGCCACCGAGCCCGGCTCATAAATTTTTTAAAAGTTTAAAAAAGAACAAGAAAAGGAGTAAGAGAGGGAAAGAAAGAAAGCAGAGTTTAAATGTTGGCCTCTTGGTTACAATGAAGACCTTTATTTTTCAGGGCGGGTGGGGGGAAGAAGACAGAGAAGAAGGCAGGGAAGGAAGGAAGGAAGGGGAGGAAGAGAGGGAGGGAGGGAGGGAGGAAGAGAAGCCGGGCTCACATCGGCAATCCCAGCACCTTGGGAGGCTGAAGCAAGAGATCGCTTAAGGCCAGGAGTTCACCACCAGCTTGGGCAACACAGCCAGACCAGCAATGGAAGGAGGGGCAGAGGAAGAGAAGAGAAACGGTCTCCTTCGTAAACATGGGCAGTTCAGTGGTTCACAACCACAGCTGCTATTTTGGCCAATTAAGTTTCTAGAAAAAATATAAGCCTTCTAAGTAGCAGCAGAACTTCCAAAAAATTATAGCAATTTACTCTAATGCTGAATTCCAAATTTCTTGTAAACTCTATAATCCTTTAAAGTGAGTAACTTGGCTGGGCACCATGGTTCACGTCTATAATCACAGCACTTCAAGTTAGTGACAGCTTGAGCAACATAGCAATTAGCCAGGTGTGGTGGTGCACACCTGAAGCCCTAGCTATGTGGGAGAATTGCTTGAGCCCTGGAGTTGGAGGCTGCTGTGAGCTGACTGCACCACTGTACTAGAGCCTGGGCAACAGAGCAAGACCCTGTCTTAATAATAAAATACAGTATTAAAAAGTGAGTAACTCAATACACAATTAGAGTTTCAGGTATCAAATCTGATGGCAAAGCTGGGCTCGGTGGCTCAGCCTGTAATCCCGTGCTTTGGGAGGCTGAGGTGAGTGGACTGCCTGAGCCCGCAGGTTCGAGACCCACCTGGGCAACTTGGCGAGACCTCATCTCTACAATAAATCAAAAAATTAGCCGGGCGTGGTAGCGCACGCCTGTAGTTTCAGCTACTTAGAAGGCTGAGGCGGAAGGATCGCCAGAGCCCAGCAGGTCAAGGCTGTGGTGGCCGGGCGCGGCCACTGCACTCCAGTCTGGGTGACAGAGTGAGACTCCAACTCAAAAAAAAAAAAAATCTGATGGCAGTTCTAATATTTAGGCATCTTGGGGCTCTATTCACAAAATGAAAGAAGGCAAAATTCAGTGACTGATTCCTAAATGTCCAGCATTTAGGTAGTGCAAAATATGAAGTGCTGAATAAAATCATAGCCTTTCCTGGGACTGGTATTAGTTTTTAGAAGACAATGTCAACATTCTGCTGTGGTTTCTTATATGCTTAAGAAATACCAGCCAGGTACAGTGGCTCACGTCTGTAATCCCAGCACTTTGGGAGGCAGAGGCAAGAGGACTGCTTGAGCCTAGGGGTTCGAGACCAGGTTGAGCAACTTGGTGAGACCTTATCTCTACAATAAATAAAAAATTAGCCGGGTGTGGTAGCACACACCTGTGGTTCCAGCTACTTGTAAGGCTGAGGCAGGACTGTCTGAGCCCAGCAGGTCAAGGCTGTGGTGGCCAGGAGCGTGCCACTGCACTCCAGCCTGGGCGACAGACTCAAAAACAAACAAAACAAAAAAAGAAATACCAGTAAGCATTCATTTATTCACTGGAAAGAACTTTACTCTCTACCATTTAAATGATATAAAATAGCCGGGCTCGGTAGCTCAGCCTGTAATCCCGCGCCTTTGGGAGGCTGAGGTGAGTGGACTGCCTGAACCCGCGAGTTTGAGACCCGCCTGGGCAAGCGAGACCTCATCTCTACAATAAATCAAAAAATTAGCCGGGCGTGGTAGCGCGAGCCTGTAGTTCCAGCTACTTGGAAGACTGAGGCGGAAGGATCGCTGGAGCCCAGCAGGTCGAGGCTGCGGTGGCCGGGAGCGGCCACTGCACTCCAGTCTGGGTGACAGAGTGAGACTCCAACTCAAAAAAATAAATAAGTGATATAAAATATAAATGATAATATACAAAATGTAAAACACAGCAATATCGCTTTGTTTGACTTACAACTACAAGAGATTCTCTAAAACTAAGCAGGTCATTCAACACTTATATCCAAATCAACTCTATCTACCTCCCGAGTTATTACTCACAGAAGCCATACGATAATGGTGGAGTCCCAAAGAAAGGCTACAAAGCCAAATTAGCACAACACAGCTAAAACAATACATGGTTACAGTTTTTTAAAAGTAAAACAAAATACAGTAAGACTTGTAGCACTTACAAAAAGCAATGGATTAACTGGAAATAGGTATTGGTGTTAGAACACTTCTACTCAAGGAAAAGCTAAACAGATAGTCCAATGGGTTAATTACTTATTACCTTTATTATTATTTACCTTTTTTGATACAGGCCTTGCTATGTTGCCCAGGCTGGTCTCGAACACCTGGGCTCACACAATCCTCCCACCTCAGTCTCCTGAGTAGTTGGTGTTACAGGTGTGCACTACCATACCCAACTTACTTTTAAAAAAAGGTAGGACTACTGGGTGGAGTGGCTCACGCCTGCAATCCCAGCATTTTGGGAGGCGGAGACAAGAGGACTGCCTGAGCCCAGGGTTTCAAGAGCAGCCTGGGCAACTTGGTGAGACTTTGTCTCTCTAATAAATAAAAAAATCCGCTGGGGACCAGGTGTGGTGGCTCACACCTATAATCCCAGCACTTTGGGAGGCCAAGGCAAGAGGATTGCCTGAGCCCATGGGTTCGAGATCAGCTCAACTTGGCAAGACCTCATCTCTACAATAAATCAAGAAAAATTAGCCAGGCATGGTGGCACATGCCTGAGGTTCCAGTTACTTGGAAGGCTGAGGTGGAAGGACTGCCTGAGCCCAGCAGGTGGAGGCTGTGGTGGCCATGAGTGTGCCACTGCACTCCAGCCTGGGCGACATAGAGTGAGACTCTGACTCAAAAAAGGTAGGACGGATTTTTTTTCCCCACAATTTTTTTTTTTTTTGAGTTGGAGTCTCACTCTGTCGCCCAGACTGGAGTGCAGGGGCCGCTCCCGGCCACCGCAGCCTCGACCTGCTGGGCTCCGGCG
>CAUYQG010198226.1:0-22633 GCA_963574415.1 Tarsius wallacei | reverse complement strand
TTGGGTTTCTGTTTGTTTATTATTGGTGTAAAGAAATGTGATTGTCTTTTGCACATTTATTTTATACCCTGAGACTTTGCCAAAGTCCTTTATCAGTGCAAGGAGGCTTTTGACAGATTCTCTTGGGTTTTCAAGGTACACAATCATGTCATCTGCAAAGAAAGATAACTTGACTTCCTCTTTTCCTATTTGAATACCCCTGATTGGCTTCTCTTTTCTGATTGCTTTAGCCAGGACTTCCAATACTATATTGAACAGGAGGGGAGAGAGTGGGCATCCTTGTCTTGTTCCAGTTTTCAGGGAAAATGGTTCCAATTTTTGTCTGTTTAGTAGTATGCTAGCTGTGGGTTTCTCGTAGATGGCTTTTACTATTTTGAGGTAATGTTCAACCTCACTAATCATCAAGGAGATGCAAATTAAAATTACACTGAGATACCACCTAACTCCAATCTGAATGGCAATTATCAATAACTCAAAAAATAATAGATGCTGGAGAGGATGTGGTGAAAAGGAAACACTGCTACACTGTTGGTGGGAGTGTAAACCAGTGCAACCTCTGTGGAAAGCAGTGTGGTGATTCCTAAAAGCTCTAAATATCGACCTACCATATGACCCCGCAATCCCCCTGCTGGGAATATACTCTGAAGAACTCAAATCACTCTATGAAAAAGATACCTGCACATGTATGTTTATCATAGCATTGTTCACAATAGCAAGAACCAGGAACCCACCAATCCGTCCATCAAAAGAGGACTGGATTAAAAAAATGTGGTACATATACACAATGGAATACTATGCAGCCATAAAAAAGAACAAAATCATGAATTTCACAGCAACCTGGATGGAACTAGAGTCTATAATACTGAGTAATCTTTTACAGCAACAGAGATCTGAGTATTACATGCTCTCACTCATAAGTGAACTTTGAACATCTATTGTAATACTATAAGAAAAGGATCGACAGTGGTGGGAATCTATGGGGGGTGCAGGGAGGGCAAGGGTGGTGGGATTAACAGTAGTCAATATCTGTCTGGGGTTGGGGGGACACCCCTTATCAACAAGGGTGCCTGAACGATGCGTATTTGTATACCTAACCCTTAACTGTACCCCACAATTTTAAAATAAAAAATATGTTATTTAAAAAATGGCTATCTCTTAAAATTCAGTCGTCTTCTTCTGTTTTCTCTTAGGTAGAACAAAATACCTCAAAGGAGATATCGATAGTCGATGTTGCCAAATGCTCTCTTACGGTTTTCTGTTGAATCTTGTCCATTCTTTTTATTCCAACATTTCCTTCAAACGTCCTTGTGTATGTCACAAAACTCAGGTGTAAATTATTAGTCTGAATCAAACTTGATCAGTTATAGCGAAGAACACAGATGATTATGTCCTCTTGGTTTCTGTTTTAAAATAAAAATCTTATTGTTTTCCTTGGATTTTTCTATTTTCATTCTCTGTCTCCTTTGTAGCACACGCAGTTTTTCTTCCAGACCTTGAACTTTTAGAGTGCCCTGAGGATCTATTCCTGAATTTTTCTCTTCTTACTCCGCATTTATTCTGTATTCTTATTGACCTCAACTTTGGCATGACTTCAGATAGCATCTCTATATGGATTTATCTCTCGGTCTTCATACTCATTCATCTAATTGCCTACATTTCATCTCTACTTAGATATTTGGAAGGCATTGTAAGCTTAACAAGTTCAAAATTAAACAGTCCATCTCTACCTCGTACTAGGAATGAATAAAACTGCTCACAGTCTCACAGTCCTTTCCATCTTCACTGATGCCAGTTCTTTCCCTCCTGTTGCTTAAGTCAAATGATTGAGAATCATTTTTGCTTTTTTTTTTTTTTTTCTCACGTCAAATCTCTCGACAACTCCTACAGGAACTTCCTCCAAAATATATCTGGAATCTGCCACTTCTCTCTTTTAAGCTAACATGCTGTCCAAGAAACCTTTCTCTCTTGAGTTTATTATTTAATGTTCCCTAGCTATTCTCTTTGCTCCTGTCTTTGTCCTTCCCTTAAATGTGTGTTCACAAAGTGGCTGTGGTGCATGTGTATTAATTAGGAGAGATCCTGTCATAAATAGGATCAAAACTTTCTAAAAATTTTCTAACTTGTCGATGTAAAAGCAAACTTGTTGCAAATTATGTATGCTGTTGTGTCATTTTTTTTTTTTTAGAATTGAAAAGTATAGTTTATTTAGAAAGCAAATGAGAGAGAGAGAGAGAGAGGGAGAGAGAGGATTCACCTCCCCAAACTTAGGAAAACATGAATACCATAGCTCAAAGAGCCGAATGTCCTAACCGGAGTTTGTCAAAACAATGGTGCATTTGCATCAATCATATTTCTGACTCAGGGCATGTGTGTTTTCACTTTTGTCTGCCTAAAAGTGTTACGCCCCAGGTTTACACAAGGTATACTTTCTCTTTCAGTTTCACGTAAACATCATGTTCTCGATAAGGTCCTTTTGACAGCCCTGTATGAAACTGAAACCTTCCCCCCATTCTCCCAACATTCTCCATTTGTCTTCTCTTCTTTATTTTTATTCTCACATTTAGCACTCACTTAATGACTACATGTTTTAATTTTTTTTTCCTATCTATTTCATCCCTTTGAGGTTGGAACCAACTGTCTCATATTTGATGCGTTATACCTGTTGCTCAGGCTTGCCTTCACATAAAGAACACATTCGATATATATTTGTTAAATGAATGAATTACTGCATGCTCTGAGAAGTATTTTAGGGTTGAAAAATGCAATAATATAACTTGTTCATAAGTCACATCAAATTTATTGGTAAAATTCTGTTTATAAATATAAGGAATTGAGAAATAGAAGGAAGGAAGGAAGGAAGGAAGGAAAAAATTAAACTAAGGAGCGCAGGTCTTTATTTTAGGGCTACTTTCAGCAGTTGCAATCTTTCCAAAATTTTAACCATTGACATTTACTTTATTAAAATCTCCACTCACTTCTCAGGACACTTAGAATAAAGTTTGAAACCCGTATCTAATTTAAACAGTATGAGCCTCTTCCTGATATTATGTCACTTCTTCACCTGTCACCAGGTTTAAGCTACTAATCTTTGAGTTCCAAAGGCACACCTACTTAATTAAGTCCTTCTTGTGTTTCTGGATCAAGGTTAAACAGCAACTCCTGAGAAAAGTCTTTCCTCACAATCAAATGTAAAAAATTCACCTAATATCTCTGTGTTCTATCACTCTGATTTATTCTTATTATGATTTGCTAATTTATCGTATTTGCATTTACTATTATCAGTCTCAGTTGAGTAGAATTTGAGCAGCATGAGACTTAATTCGTTCTCTTAATGACTGGGCCCATGGAAGCTGGGAATTCAGAATAATCCATTGAAATGTCTATCCTCTGAATGAGTCAGCCATCCCATTAGCTCACTACTTAATGCTGCCCAAACTCCTTGATTATTAGAAGCAAGAGTACCCTGCTTAGTAGACAAAAGGAGAGGGAACAGGCAAAGAAAACCTTGTTATACTGAGATAATATAAATCTCTGCTCAGAAATCCATACATCCTGGTGTGCTAGAAATTTCACTTTCTTTATTTCCCCCAGATCAGCTATGATTCTTAACTGCTATTTTTGTAAGGAAATGCATTCTTATTTCCTCCCACCTGACTTTCAAATGGCTGTTTGGAACACGACCTGTTTGTCAGTTAGAAGTTTTCAATATTTAGTTTTGTGTTAACAATAAAAGAAAACACCAAAAGAGTTTTCTATTATTGTACCTTTAATTTTGGTATAAAGCATCTAAATCATTTTGGTCTAAGAAAATTCAGACATAAGAGAATAAAGCACATTAAGGTAGGCTGATCAAGTAGTTATACTGCAGTTCTAGTATTGACTATCTGCAGCATAAATGGAAAATGAACACAATTCATGCGTATTCATGATAATTGCCCCAAAGAAGCTGGCTCCGAATTTATAAAGCTTATTCTGTTCACAGGAAAAATAATGAAGAAGCATTTTTGATACTCAATTTGTGCCTATTCCCCATAATACCAGTTATTTTAAAACTCAAGTGTTTTAGTATGTCTGGTATCTGCCTAAAAGCATAACGAAATTTTCAGAAATATCAAATAATGCTATACTTTTTGCATAAAAGAATTCTTTCATACAAAGCATTTACCGTTCAGCATAGGAATACAAAGGAATTTTCAGATTTCAAATGGAAGTCTATTTGAATGGGAAAAAATTGCATACATATATTGTTCCTCAACAATAGGTATATACTATGAATACACTCTGCTTTAGTTATAAATTGTCATAAATTATAATCTGTATTTCCTACGTTTAAGTAGTTTTTTTTTATACCCACCTCTAGGTTTGCTATGCTTAAAATGTTTAATTTATTATCTTTAACAGTTTTAAATGCATGTTTCCATAATAAAACACAAAATCAACTAGTAGAAATAGTGATCATTAAATACATATATTCTTATACAAATATATAAATAAATGTGTATATTCTTATGAAGGAATGACTTGAGAAAGAAAGTATAACACATTAATAGGAAATAACTTGTGAATTTGAGTTAGAACACCAGTTGATGGATTTTGCATCTCTTTTCTCTGTTACATATAGAAAGATCCAGCTATGGGCTTACATATAGTTATGCACCCAGCAGATTTCTAACCCAGTTCTGAAAAAGGATGTTCAGATTCTTTTTTCTATTCCCTGCAGTGTTTTTCTGTTTTGTTCTGACTGATGATTTTGTTCTGCACTGGACTTTTTGCCACAAATATTCACAAATCTCCTTCATTCCAATGGTCTTCTATCGCTAACAGATGATCTATTTGAATTTGTCCTTGATACTCCCACATTGAGTTTGATACTACCTGTTGACCTCTCCTCTGGTGACATGTTGTAAGCCATGGATGAATGAATATTCTAGATTTCTTACAACCCCTATATTCTACTGTTATGCAGAGTTTACCTTTCTGAGTTAGAATTGACATCACTGCTATCCTGGCAATTCTCTCTTAGACCCTGATGCAATGAACTGCCTTAACAAGGAATGGCATCTATTGAATGCTCAGCTATTTTTTTGCACATTGTTTTTTACTTAAAACGAAAATATCACACACTTCTGGGATACACCCTCTTGTGTTCATCTAGTTCCCCAAGGACTGATAATTACTTAAAGTGACGTCTCCCTGAATTGCAACACAATTACAAACCCCCCTATGAAAACTCAAAAATATGGCTTAACATAGGCATATGTTTACATGTTCTCTTTTATTGTCCCTGGGCAAATATTGCAATAACTAGACAAAAAATCACAGAAAAATCTCAAGTAGATTTTTTTTTTCCTGTGGTTCCTACTTTGTAAGATAAACAGACACTTAAGATGGAGTTCTGTTTATTTCACCTTCAGTACATGAAACAAGGAATTTCAATGACATACTAAATATCCTGAGTTAGTGACCTCAGGGTTTGTTAGTGACTTAAACATGTCACTTCAGGCTTGTAAATTTGATTAATGTTTCTTCCTCTGCAGTTTTACTTTGAATCCCAAATGTATATTAAAGGGAAAAAAAGCTGCTATAAAATAGAATGATTAAAATTCTTAGAGATTAAAAATTATCAAAATTAAAATTAAAAACTCAGTGATTGAACTGAAAAACAGTGCACAAACAATCTAAGAAAATAATCCAAATATATATATAAAAAAAAATGCATACAGCACGAGAAAGACAGATATATTCTGATTATAATGTTCTCTAAAGTATCTCCGAAGTTTCTACGAGCAATTATCTGGTTAGCTGAACTAGCATTCTCATTACTTAAGTCCATAAAAGACATGTTTTTCCACACTTGAGCACTAAAACTAATTTAAAAAATAACAATGTTTTCAGATATATAGACAAAAAATCTTAGCTTTATTAATAAGATATGGCTTATTTGTGTGACAAAAATGACGGTCTTAATACCCAACCTCAGAAAGATGCATGCTCGCCCCAAACATAAGTTGCAATGAAAAAACCACATATATCCTTTAGAAGAGACCAACTATGGCAAAGCTATGAGCATAGATAAGTAATGAAGAATGACTACCCTATGAAGATGAGTTAGATTCAAAGGTGAGACAAAAACTAGAAGCTGAATCAAGTCACTCACCCAGAGTTACCAGCCACAGAAGTGAAAAAGGATTATACAAATGGATGACTTCCTCGGTCTAATTTATAAGAAACAAAAGCATGAAACAAACAGTGCAAAGGGTCTCATGACAAAGTATAGCAAATATATTTTGTACACAGTATCAGATATGCAGATACTAAACAACTTTGCAATTTATGGACTTTTAAGAAATAATTAATTGAAGATGTTATTACCAAGTGTATTGGGCAGGATTCTCTATAGAAGCAGAACCCATAAGACATTAGACAGATAAGGGGACACTTATTAAGGGTATAGGAACACATTATTATGAAGGTCGAGATACCATATGCTTTCTGGAAGCTGAAAAGCCAGGAATGCCAGTGGTGGAATTCAGTCCATGTTCAAAGGCTTGAAAACCAGTGGAGTTGATTATATAACTCTCAGTCAAGGACAAAGGCCAAAAAAGACTTTAAGAGTACAAATAGAAATACTCACTCCTAACTGAAGTGGGACCGAACATGGCTAGATGCACATTTTCCAGTAAAGAGCTGGCAGTGGACTCACTACCATTATTATAAAAGTGGATATGATATGGGAAATTGCTGTCAAGTCAATTTAAGTACAGCCTTGGTGTCGCCTTTGTTATAGTCTTGAAACTATCTTCAAATTCCACCGAGCATACTTGACAATGAATATTAGATCTGTGAGGGAGACATGCTTGGTATATTAGAAGTAAAGCAAGGAGAGCATTGTAGAAGGACGTGACTGGACAAGAGATAAATAACCTGAAATGGAACTAAAGAGAGAGAAGGAAAATAAGATCAGGGAAGGCCTTGTCTATCGCTGAAGGAACTATGGGAGAATTTTGAGAAAAGTAGTATCTGCTCTGACTGACCATTTTAAATGTTCACTCTAATTCCATGCATGAGAATAGACGATTGGGACTCCGGTGCAAAAGCAAGAGGACAATTTAAAAAATATTAACAACATCTAGTCGAGAAATTAGGCTGATTTAGATGTTGATTTGCTGTAAAAGTAGTGAAGAGTGATTATATTCTAGGTATTTTTGAAGGTAGAATGAATAGAATATAATGACGTGAGAGATGTCGAAGACGACTTCCAAATTTTCAAACTGAACACTTTGAAGAATAACATGTCTATATCCTAATAAGAATATGAGTACAGGAGTAAGTTTCTAGAAATTTGGGATTATCTGCTTCCATTTGGACATATAAGTTTGAGGTACTTTCTGTAAATAGCCAAGTGAGTAAGATGTTACGTATGCAAATTCAGAGTTGAGGGATGTTTGCTGGTGTAGCTATATAAATTATTGGGAGTCATCAGCACGTACACTTGAAGACACAAGACTGATTTGCATCACCTAGGAAGAAATCAAAGAGAATTCCTAAGACTGAACACTGGGGCACTCATACATATGGGAGAGAAGAAGGAAGAAGCAAAGATGATTGAGAAGGCCAGAGCAGGGACAGAGGGAGGAAGTCAGTACAGTGTGTCTCCTGAGAAGTAAACCACAGAGAATGTTTCAAGCAAACGTCATCAGTTTTTATACTTGCTACTTACAGGTGACTATGATCTGAATGTGTCCCCCCAAGATTCATGTGTTGATAACTTAATTCCCAATGCAATTGTGTTGGGATGTGGGACCAATGAGAGGTGTTTGAGTCTATAGGGCTTATACTCAGGAATAAATGAATATCATAAGACAAGTTTGAGAATGCCACGCAGTAGGAAGGCTCATATCAGATGCCAAAGTCTTCATCTTGAACTTCTCGGCCTGCAGAACTGTGAGAGAATTCATTTGTAAATTAGCTGGTCTCAGATATTCTGATATAGCAAAACAAAATGGAGCAAGACACAGGTCAAGAAGTAAGATGCAAACTAAAATCAACTGCTATAGTTATCTAGAGGGTGCTAGTAGTTCTGGCAACAGTGAATTTTACTTGTGAAAATATGAAAGGCATATTCAAATGAACTTAAGGGAGAATGAGTGAAGAGTAATTATAGACAATCACTAATCACTCTCTCTCCAAGGAATTTTGCTCTGTGTAAAGGGAAAAGAAGATACAGTGACTCAAGGAAAGGAGTTTCATAGAGTAAAGGTCACATATCTCTGTATAAAAGTTATCTACTGTTGATAATATGGGAACCTACATGTTGGAAATATAAAATACATATTGAGGAATCATGGCATTTTAATTAGACCTTTTTCAGACACAAGAATAATTCCAATTAGAAGATAAAAAAATCTGTAAATGAGGAAGTCACCTTTGAGTAAGTAGATACACTTTTAGCGCAAATCAGCTTTAAAATATATTTGGCATCTACCTAAAGTCTAAAGAATATCAATGAAATATAGTGGTCCCTGTACTTTCAATCTTGAATATATGTATCTATATCTATCTATCCATGTATACAAAATATCTCGCTAGATATAACGATAGATACTATAGATGCAGACACAAACATATAATGATAGAGAAAATATATGTATTTTTTAATTACAATATTCAAACATATTAAGGAAAAATTCATTATGTTGACTATTGTTTCCTGAGATATCAAGAGGTGATGATGTGCAGGTTTGTTACATGGGTATATTGTGTGATGTTGAGATTTGGGCTTCTGTTGAACCCATTACCCAAACAGTGAAGATGATGCCCAACAGGCAATTTTCCCACCCTTGCCTCCCTCTCTTCCCTTTCACGAGTTCCAATGTCTGTCATTCTCATCTTCATGTCTACGTGTACCTAGTGTTCATCTCGCACTTATCCGTGAGAACATGCGGTGTATGGTTTTCTCTTTCTGGGTTAATGCGACACATTATTTGAAGAATATAGTATAAAATACACATAAAATACAATATATGTTAATAGATTGTTTATGTAGAATTCTCATGTAAAATCAATGCCATTTCATCACTCTGATTATGTTCGGTCTCTTATCTAGAGCCACAGACTCACTCTAAGAGGAATATTTGTTGCTAACAATGGAGCATTTATGACACATCAAGCACTGTCTTGTGTTTGTTCACTTTGTTTAAATGTCAAAACAAAACAAAAGTCAAAACAACACCCTTGACTTATAAAGTCTCCCAAATCTTCATCTGAAAAAATTGGCCCAATAAAGTCGGTAAAATTATGTTCATTATACAAAGTGAAAGGAACAATAACAATAAAAAGTCTTCAATGGTATTCTCTGGTCGTGAAGTAAAAATGGAATGTGTTGATTAAAATGTAACTAAATTTAAAAAAAAGGTGATCTGAGAAAAAGTGATTGTATATGTACTAGACAAAAAAAAAAAAAAAGACAGAGAATGAGGATATAAAGTTTCTATTCCCCAGCTATATTAGCATCAATTACCCCTGAAGCTCATATGTCAACAGTACATGGGTAAGTATCAGTTTGAAAAACTTGGAACAACCTTGACTACATTGAAAAGGTTTGAGACTCCCCTTTGAACTTATAGGGCTTATACTCAGGAATAAATGAATATCATAAAACAAGCTTGAGAATGCCACTCAGTAGGAAGGCTCATATCAGATGCCAAAGTCTTCTTCTTGAACTTCCCGGCCTGCAGAACTGTGAGAGAATTCATTTGTAAATTAGCCAGTCTCAGATATTCTGATATAGCAAAACAAAATGGATAGAAGCTTCACATTTCCCCCCTAGATTTTGCTATTTCAAGGGTTCCTCTGCACAAGCATTAATGAAAATCCTTCTCTATACTTCGTGCAAGGACTTATTCTTGTTACAAATTTTTCTCTATTTACACTAAGAAAAGGAAGTGTAATATCTTCTAGCAAGTCACCACCTATAATCAGAACAGATATTTTCAGATTTTTTTAGAAAAATGAGTTTTAATCATAATCATTACAGTTTAGAAACCTTTATCAATATTAAATAGCTATGCAAACAATCTATTTTTTAAAAATAATTCAATCAATGTGAGTTTATTAAAGTGATAATGCTGACATTGAGTGTTGCACATGTTTTAGGACTTTTAAAAGTATGATTGGTTTGGTTTCTTTCAATGTTAGCAATCTATGTCACTTAGCAGGATAAAAAGTCTGTGCAAAAATTAATTTTTCCTCAGCTTTTTCTTAATTAATATTTAACTAACCTGAAAATTGAGATAATTCAGCTAGATTATAAAATTAAGTTCCCCCTGTAATATTATAAAAAATATTTTAACGAGTGATTGGCAGTAGTGGGGAACTGCCAGGGGAAGGGTGGGGGGAATGGCAGTAGTGGGAGTCTACCTGGTAAGGGGGGCACAACTCATCAACAAGGGTATCTGCATAATGAACATTTGCATACCTAAGCCTGAACTGTACCCCACATCTTTAAAATAAAAAATTTTAAAAATCCTTCTAACCAAATATGTAATTATTAATAGCATGAAATCTATTTTCTTAATTTCTTAATTAGCTCTATATTTTTTTCAGGATTGAAGGAGCATCTAGTTATCTATATTTTATGTAATAATTATTTGCAATTCTTGTATAAGAATATGCATTATGTAGGCTGTATACATTACTTTCTAATGACACTGTGTTTAAATGTCTTTTTAAAGGAAAAACACCAATATATTTATTTTAATTTTTTAGGTACAATTTAGAGACTTAGACTTTTCTTAGAACAAACTGCTTCACAAACATCATCAGAATTTGATAGATTTCATTAAAATATGAAACCAAAACATCGAGACTCAGCAGAATAGAAGGCATGATATAGATTAAATAAGGAAAGGTTGTAATTTAATTTTCAACTTCACATACAGTTTCTCAGTGGTTAACTTTCTGGTTGGAATTTTTGATAGGATTACAACTTGTTTGTGCTCTTTCTTACTGATTTTTTAGTAGTTAAATTCATCAATTTAGATGTAAGTAATTTTACTGTTAATTAGTAAACTGATTTTGGTTCACATGTTATTTTTGTTGTATAAAAATGTATACTTTGGCACTAATATTCACTTTAATCAGGACTAAACAGTTCTCACTGAATGAAAGGCATACTACTTTTTATTATACATGTATATGCATTATTTTATTGTTTTCTTTTATGTAGATAACAGCTGGACTTTCTTGACGTTAAAAAAATGTTTATTTTTCTCTCAGATTGGCCTCTGATTACCAGGTGAGTGTATAATGAGAACAGTGCTGTCTGCACATAAAGCAAAATACTACTTGAGTACAGTAAATATATCTTTCTCTATATATCACTCCTTTATAACCATAAAAGTAACTATTATAATTTTGGAATCTCTGTAGAAGAACTACCTGACAAATGCTTCTTTCTTTAAGATGTAAATTGCTTTGTATGTGTATTCTTTAGACCATGAAAATAAAATGTTAGAGGTTAATGTTTGAAATAAAATGTTAGAGGCTAATAATACTCCTTTACATGTGTATAGTCATATATATTTAATAATGTGAAAACAGTGGTATGCTATATAGAAAACACTTGTTATTTGTAAATAACAAACAGCTATACTCGAGTTATTACAAAAGTGAATAAAATAAATCCATAAATTATTTAAACAGGAAAGGAGGAAAATCTACTAAATGGAGACAATCAACCCTAGCCTTGACAATATAGTTTCATTTCATGCAAAGCACATAAAGTTTCTTTCTACAAGATTTTAATGATTAATTATATAAGTGAAACGTCTCTCTTGTAACAGAGTAATCACTAATATTGTTTCAAGTACAAATTAAAGTTAATTTTGTCCGATTGGCATGAAGTTCATCACTTCAATTTTTTAATTTATTATCAAGGTCGTGAAACAAATATAACTAGGATATTTTTGATTACATACTGTTACTTGTATGATGATGTTTGTATACTAATATGCTGCTAGTTTTTTATATCATTATACAAACAATATCTAAAAAGAGGAAAAAAAGTTTAAAAAACACCAAACCTAGAATTGTCTATTGCAAAATTAATTGAAAGGTAAAATCATTTGCATATTTACTCACAGAAATAATGGTGTTTTATAGCTTCTAAGATGGCTTAATTGATTAAAATACATAGCTCATAAGTTTATAATAATATTTTTTATACTCTGCAGAGATCAATCACTGCCAGAAATTTTATAAATTTGTACCATTAAATCCATTGGAAGATATGTCATTTGCTCATGTATTCATTCAATCATTTATTCAGACAGATACTTATTAACTATATATAAGTTATTAGGCACTAAGGATGCAAATAAAATTGCAGACATGAAGAGGAATTTTGGAATTTATACTCTAATGGGACAAGTCAATATCAATCAAATGGTCACATTATCAATGTAAATTTACAAATCAATAGACTAACTAGAAATTACAATAGAAAATATTAGCTGGGCTTGGTGGCTCAGCCTGTAATCCCGCGTTTTGGGAGGCTGAGGTGAGTGGATTGCCTGAGCTCGCGGGTTCGAGACCCGCCCGGGCAACTTGGCGAGACCTCATCTCTACAATAACTCAAAAAATCAGCCGGGTGTGGTGGCGCGTGCCTGTAGTTCCAGCTACTTGGAAGGCTGAGGCAGAAGGATCGCAGGAGCCCAGCGGGTGGAGGCTGCGGTGGCCGGGAGCTGCGGCTGCACTCCAGTCTGGGAGACAGAGTGAGACTCCAACTCAAAAATTAAAGAAAAAGAAAGAAAATATTATATTGTTGTTTAGTCCAACAAGTTGGCGAACCAAGCCCCCAAAAACGCTACTGCTCTCTCAGTTCAGTGGCTCAGTGAGCTGAGTCCACAAGGGGTGTTACAGCTGTCTTAATTCAGTGGATTCTGGGTTTTTGTCTCACACCTGAGAAGAATAAGGAGCATGGACACTGGACAGTGAGTAAGTCCGGAGAGTAAGCCAGAGTTCATTCGGTGATAGCAAAGCTCTTGGCAGCGAGGGGGGGATCCTGAAAGTGGGTTGCTGCCAATGGGGCCGAGGTCAGGGTTTTTGACAGTCTGGAGAGGAGGAAGTGTGTGCTGATTGATTGGCAGGCGGACTTGAAAATGCACCAATCAGAAAGGGGCACAATAGTGTAAAGGACCAATCGGGGGAAGATATAATAAGGGCCAGCTGGGAGGTGGTGCACCAAAAGGGGATGGGAATTCTCACTCTGGTCCTGTGGAACATGCAGCTTGCTTTCTTCAGGCAAAATGGGGTGGTTTTACTGGGGACCCTCCCTAACTATCTGCCTAGCCATTTTCTTCCTCCTCTCTTAGTATAATGAAGAGATTGATGAAACTTATCTAATAAGAATTAATGATTAAACTCCAGGTACATATAAGTTAACACATATTTAAAACATACATAAACATACACATCAGATATATAAATATATATACAATACATAATGGAAACAATTAAAGCTTATGCTGAAAACCAAGTTATTTGCACATAATATGCAATATGTACTGTACTAGGAATCATGTATTTCTTTTTCTGGTTTGACATTATAATCACATAAAACAACTTTTCATATACGTAAATAGCTGCAAGAAGAAAAACTTTAAATATAAATATGCATGTATGCATATGCAAATTATATATGTAAATGGTATGCATACAATTTATAATATAATTTTAATATCTGTTAATATATGAATAAATAGAAAATAAAATTATTGGGAGGGCTAAATTGACAAATGCGTTTATGACATGGAGAAAATTATATAGTCACAAAATTCAGGAAAGATAATACAGTGGCATTGCATGAATTTTGTGTTTGTCTAAGGCACTTTAGAAATTTGTCTTCAAAACTCTAACAGCCATGAGAAACTGCTGAGTGTTTTACAGGGGATTTATTCTCACAGAGTGGATACTTAAAATTAAAGATTTCTTAGGCTTATTTTAGAGGATGGATTTTATTGGATCAAAGGAAGATGATTATAATGAAATATCTATAAATTTAACTTGGAAAGTGGCAATTAGATTAAGGCTTGAGAGACAAATAGCAGAAAAACAATGTTTTTAATTGATTGGATATTGAGACAAGAGGAAGTAAAAATTTGTCCAATATACCTAAGTTCCAACCCCCTAATCTTCAATATTATAGTCTTTGGGAAAACATTTCATTTTTTAATGTGAAACCATTAAAACATTTCACGTAGAGATTTGAATGTTCTCCTACTCTCCAGAACTTTAGTTATATGTGAATAGATAATAACATTTATTTTGCAGAATTAAGTAATATAAAGTAATGTTTATCATGGAGCAAAGTGTTAAATTACATTACTCTGGAATATTTACTAACCATATAAGCTAATTTGCTACATAAACTATGTTATTTTATTTCATATCTGTTATAGAACCTTCCAGTGCTTATTGATATGCAATTTAAAATATTAAAAATCTAGCACCCCTTACACTTTAAGCTATTTCACTAGAGAGCAAAAGTCTGTATTTAAGAGTCAGAAAGTCAGTAGACCAAAATTAGCTAAGTTGCAAACTCTGGAGTCAAACTGCATGTTTGAATTGTGGCTGCCAATTACTAGCTAAGTGATCTTTGCAAATAATTTAAATGTCTCAGCTCCATTTTTCTAACATAATAAATTAATTCATAAAAGAGTCTTAGAAATGGTACCTGGACAATTGTAGAAAAAAACAGTGAGCAATTAGCAATTATTAGTTATTTAATCTTCTTAGGTGTTTCTAACAGCAAATCTAGTGTTATGCAATCTACCTGCTATGAACATTTCACAGTGATGGATGTAAGACCCCTCTTGTTTTTGTTCTAATATACCTCAGTAATAAAAATATAAATTTGCTTTTTCCATATCAAGGTCTCCATTATTCTTGAGCTAGAATGCCTCGAAGATGAACTAAAAAGTCTTCTTTTTTCCAAATTAGTTTTAAAAAAGAATGGCTACATGATACTCTTTCTTGGCACTCAACTTGAATTTCACCCTGAAATTATCTTAAATATTCTTCTAGTTTCTTCTTTAATAGATGATAATTTTTTATACAAAACTTCATTAATTTTGATTTTATTTTATTTATTTATTTATTTTTGAGTTGGAGTCTCACTCCGTTGCCAAGACTGGAGTGCAGTGGCCGCTCCCGGCCACCGCAGCCTCAACCTGCTGGGCTCCGGCGATCCTTCCGCCTCAGCCTTCTTAGTAGCTGGAATTACAGGCATGTGCTACCACGCCTGGCTGATTTTTTGATTTATTGTAGAGATGAGGTCTTACCAAGTTGCCCAGGCGGGTCTCGAACCCGCAGGCTCTGGCAATCCACTCACCTCAGCCTCCCAAAGTGTGGGATTACAGGCTGAGCCAACGAGCCCAGCTAATTTTAGACCTTCTAAGGTTTCTTTGACCTGAGTAAAAGTGAGATCAGGAGCCATCATGTTGTATTCCCTGTGAGAATTCTTCTGGATTCTTTTTTAAATGTTAAAATGAATCAACGTCTACATTTTAAAAACTATAGTATAGCGGTGTATTTAACATAATTATCAAGTCATTTAATGGAATTTAAACCCACAAATGGAAATTGCTTTTCATTTTTAGTGTTCTAACAACATTTATTAAGTTCCGATTTGCTAGTCATATTTTGAATATTAGACTATATTAGAAAAGAATAGTTTTTTTTCCCCTAAAAGTAAACTTTCTTATTGACTTTTTTTTTTTTTTTACCTACTAGCTTTAGTTTATGATGGAAGTTTCTCGGTTTTTATCTTACTACATAAAATTACTAAGGCTTCAGGATAAATAATATATATCCCATCTTATTGCTATAAAGTGGTTTTTTACTAAACTATAAGTCTTCTACAAATAGGATTATTGAAATACATTAGCTTTCTTAGATTTGGTAGGTACTTGTGAAACAGTACCTTGTGAAATATGTACATTTTTTTCCTAAAATTTATTGTTTTTCATGTCACATCACTATAAGAAGTGTAACCCAACAAATGTTTTTTAAAAACCTACTATGTATTAGGCATTGCAAGACAGGCAAAGCCTGTTGTAAGTATGCAGCTTACCTTTTGGAGGGAGGAGACAGAAAAAGGCAAACAAATAATTTATAACATAATTATAGGTTGATCATGCTAAAAAGGAAAGAAGCAACATAACAATATCCTTAGACCCAAAAGGAGAGGCTCCTGCTCTGGCTCCACTTTGGCACTCTGCCATTTGCACTCACCCAACAGTCAAGGAGTTTCAGCACCTGGAGTATGGTGCTCACACACACACAGTTCATGCATTTCACTTCAGGGTCTGTAGGACTTCACATCCCTGCTCCAGCAGCCCGAGCCTGCTTCCATGGCTTACCTAAGCCTGTGACCTAGTTCCATCATCTGAAGGGTAGACCACATGAAGTGTGGCCAACAGGTTTGAGGGACATATGGATATGCAGCATGAATGTGCAGGAAAGAGTATCAAGAGATATCATATGCTAAGCTCCTTGAGCAGCACGAAGGAACCCAGAATGGAAGAGAGAGGGCTGACTTGGAGTGTGGTGCTTGGGCAGACTTTCCTTGTGCTGCCATGTTGTAGTCCAGAACTCTTGGGAAGTGGACTTACTAGGTTATTTAGGAGGTATATTTGTCTAAGTAATGAAATAAAACATGTTATATTTAACAATTTGTTAACTTGATGTGTAAGTTTTTCATATTTAGACATGTGGCATTAGGTCCCACAAATGCTAATGATATATATAGAAATATATTTTACTTGTCAAGGTCTCTATAGATAGGCTGCTCAGATAAGAGTTTCTTTGAGGAGATGCAATTGAAGTCAAACACCTGGAACGTAAAAGTGGTACCTATGTAAAGAACTTGCAGAGCTAAGTAAGTTCCACATTGAGGGTATTCCACATATTCCAAGTGAGTAACTATGTAGTACAATTATATAAAGTTCAGAATCAACAGTAACCAAATGCTTAGTCTGCATAAAGAATGAAAAGAAGCCCTCAAGGGAATGAAATAAAAGGCAGGGGTCCCCCCCAACCCTGGAATTTATTTATTACAAAATGTGTATTTATTCTTACGTGTTTAAACTTCAGTCACCTTTAAAGTACTCTCCATTTGGTGTAATACACATCTCAAGACAATTTTCCACTGCTCAAAACAGTTTTCAAACTCGTCAATTTTGCTGCCTTTTAGTGCATCTGCAGTTTTTTGTTTCACCTCTTCTGTATCAGCAAAACTTTTCTCTTTGAGGACTTTTAATCTAGAAAACAAAAAAAAGTCATTTAGGGTGAGATCGGGTGAATAGGAAGGAAGGGCACAGGGGCCATTGCTATTTTTGGTTAAAACTGCTGAACATTCAGCGCAGTTTGGGCAGTTGCACTTATAAATCACCCATTATGAAATGTGCAAGCACATTGAAAGAATCTCCCTCCAAAAATTCACTGAAGCCAAACATAGCCTCTCATAACCACACTAGCTGGTACACTGATATCCATGGTTTCCTAGAACGCTTACCTAGCAGGGGAAGCCTGTGCTACAAGGGACCTGACCTCCAAAAGGTAATTCCTGTTTTTTTGGGTCCCCTTATAAGATAAAGATAGAGCTCCTCAGGAGCCAGATTATGCCCTATTATGCTGTGGAAAAGAGTTTGATTTGTAGTCTAAGAGCAATAGAACACTATTGGAGGGTTTTAATAAGAGAATGACGGGTTCTTAATTGTTTTTAAAACCCACAGTTGTATCCTTATGTTCAAAATATATGTCATGGAGGATGGAAACAGGAAATCAGGTTAAAAGACTATTACAGGGGTCTATGGAAGCAATTATGTTTGCTTGGTCTTAAGAGATAGGAGTAGAAATGGACAGAAAGTGAACGTATTGAGCGATCTTTTGAAAGTAAATCTACCATTTTCTCTGATGTACGTGGGTGGTGAGGCAGACAAAATAATCAAGAATGACTCTTGGCTGGGGGTGGAGGCTCATACCTGTAATCTCAGAACTTTGGGGGTCCAAGGTAGGAGGATTGCTTGGGGCCAGGAGTTCAAGACCAGCCTGGGTAACATATTGAGACCTTGTATTTACAAAAAATAGAAAAAATAAAAATTTGTCAGGCTTGTGGCATATGCTACTTAGGAAGTTGAGGTTGGAGGATTGCTTGAGCCTAGTTGTTTGAGGCTGCAGTGAGCTATGATCACACCACTGCACTCCAGCCTGGATGACAGAGAAATACCCTGTCTCTCAAAAAATTTTTTTAAAAAGTGACTCTTAAGATTTTTGGTTGAAAAACTGCTGGATCAATAGTAGTTACACTTACTGCAATGGAGAACACTTTGAGAAAAACACAATTTTTGATGGAGATAGGAATTGGGAATTCTATCTTGAACATGGTTAATTTGAGATACTCATACACTTTCAAGTGGAATTTTTTTTTTAATCCAAGTCAGCACTTGGATACTCATATATCCAAGTCTATAACTCAGGGGATCAATATGGACTTACTCTCTGTTTCCTGAGCATACCACGCTTTCCCCATGTCTGGCAGCTTTAGTTTTAGCTTTGCCTTTTGTCTGGAATATTTTTTCCTGTCTCTGTTTGGTTTCAGTCCCAGCTTAAATGCCAGTCTATCTAAATGATTCTCTCCATTTTTATTGTCTATTTTAGTATTATTTTATTTTTTTAAATAATCCTTTTAATTTGCAAACTTATTTTCACTTTTTCTTCTCCTCAAGAAGGATGTTGCTTCAGTTATCCTATCTAGCCGATGCCTAGCACAATGCCTGTCACTAAATAAATATTCAGTGAATACTTGTTTATTGATTAAATGAATGAGCAGAGTCATGGTTTGCTTAAAAGGAAAGACAGGATACTTGGCGTATGGGTGTGAGAGATGATTGACTCCCTTTTCTCCCAAAGGTTTAAGGTATCTTGAGTAAGAGGAGACATTATTAATGTTTATTATATGTTAGGCATTGTGCTGAGTACTTCATAGAGATCTCATTTAATACTTAGAACCACTCTGTATGGTTCTAAGTATGGTAGCTACTCTTTTTATCTTCATCTTTTAGATGAGGATACTGGGGCTCAAAGAGGCTATGTTGCAGAAAGTTACACAACTAGTTCAGCAGAGTCATATTTCATACCCAAGTAATTAGACTTCACAGTCTACTCTCGTAACAAATATGTAGAACATAAGACTCATGCTGCAGTGCCACATAAAGCTTTTCATTTCCTTAGCCTTCAGTGCTATTGTAGAGGGTTCTGATAAATCCCATGGAACTGTCCATAATACTACTCAGGAACCTCTAGCCAGTATCAGTTTATAGAGATAACTCTAATGACCCAACAAAATTACACCATTATGTATTCTGTGAGGAAAGGACAAGGGTCACTCCTTGCATACCTTGTCCTCATGAGGCTGCAGAGTTGAATGGAAAGAGAAGGAAGGAAAGCCCTGGAAAGAGATTCTTGGGAGCAAGGCCTGATCTGCTTCAACTCCTTTCTAGTAGTCACTCTGTAGAGAGCCAGACCCACCTGATAGAGACCTCTCAAGTATGTTGGATATAGGAGGGGACCGTAGGTGCCAAGGCTAAAAGGAAATAAACTAGAAGTCTCATCTCTTTTGCTCTCTGGGGATAAAAGTACTGTCGAATCCCCATTTGTTTCCCCTAGTCTCATGGGATAATAAACTCCTGAGAGCAGAAACTATACTTTGCTTTAAATTAAAGAACCTTGTGCCTTTTACATTGTGGTTGTTAAACTGAATTCATCAACAAAAATGATGAATCTATGGCATATTTGTGGATGAATACTAAGATGTTTCTTGTAGGAATTTGATAGACTACATTGAACCTGCATATTTTCCTAGCTGGTTATTTTTAGTCACTCAGTTGCCAGAACCTGGAAAGGTATATATCAGCATTTTTTTTTTACTTGTATCAGCTGCACTGCTTCCTTTGGAGGGTGTAACTGTTGGCTCTGAGAGTTTTAGTCAAGAAAAGTGAGACATTCTAAAGTTGAGAGGAATGAAAAATAGTTAGAAAATATTAGTATATGTTATTAGAAAGTTATTATACAGCCTTTTATTCAATTAATAGTAAATATAAGTTCATTATATAAGCAGGGGAATTGAATAGACATGAATTAAAAATAAGAACAATTAAAAATCCTTTCTAGAACATCAGGATACAAGAACTATTTTACATAGCTTGCAAATGTAATGAAATATTTCTAAGATGATAATGTGTGTTTCCTAAATAAGAACTATTGGAAGGAAATTTCTTTTGGATTATTTAGAATTAATTTATAGAACATTTAAGAAAATATTCGATTACTAAAAGCTTCTAAAATGAATTCCAGACAGGCAGACTACTTTGCATACTTGTCGATACAGATTTCTTTTTTTTCTGCTAAGGCATCCATAATAACTTTTTTTTTTTTTTTGAGTTGGAGTCTCACTCTGTCGCTCAGACTGGAGTGCAGTGGCCACTTCCAGCCACTGCAGCCTCAACCTGCTGGGCTCTGGCAATCCTTCTGCCTCAGCCTTCCGAGTAGCCGGAATTACAGGCATGTGCTACCATGCCCGGCTGATTTTTTAAAAAAATATATTTATTATAAAGATGAGGTCTCTCCAAGTTGCCCTGGCGGGTCTCGAACCCACGGGCTCAGGCAATCCACTCACCTCAGCCTCCCAAAGCATGGGATTACAGGCTGAGCCACCGAGCCCGGCTCATAATAACTTTAATGACAAAATTAATCAAAATCTGAATAATCTTTGGATTCTAAAAATATGCTGTGGCAGAGAGTTTGAGTGGAACAAATGTGCTGAGCTGGCTAAGCAGGCTGACTGGAAGCCTGTCTGTAAAAGAAGAGATGACAATTATTTCTCAGTTTGAAAAGTAGAAAAATAATAATCTCTGAGAATCATCTTATGTATTGTGGCATTTTGCTAAGTTTTCCTCCTAAGGATTATATATTGGTCTTGTGCATTCAAAATAAAAGCTCCAAAATATATTGTCAGTATGTTCAGAAATTCATCTGTTCCTGGTGCTAAACCTTTGTAGTGTCAGTTTTTTTAGTCTGTTTTAAATTTTTTCCTCCCTCCCTCCCTTCCTTCCTTCCCTCCCTCCGTCCCTCCCTCCTTCCTTCCTTCCTTCCCACTGAATAATTATTGCCATACATCTGACCAAGAGGTGAGTAAAGTTTATATTTCCATTATTTTTGGTGACTAAAATTCTCAAGTTAAACCTATATTACATTGGTACTTGCTTAGAAATAAGATTGTATTAACTGTATTGGTGAGTTCTGTGTTTGTTTTGTATTGGTGAGTTCTGTGTTTGTTTAAGGTAGAACTCATGGTCAAAACAATGATGTAAAAATGAAAATGTTGAATTAAAAATATAACCTCTTCATCCATGTGGAAGAAAACTTTCATGTGAAGTTTGAATGCTTGGGAAGCTATATAGGGATAGAATAAGACTGTTCTTTAGTACTATTAGAAGTGTTATCTTTTGGTGGACTCTCTTCCTGGAGAACAGAGTGTGAATTAAAGTGAAGTGTTAATTTGACTTATGCTCCTTATTACTCTGACTTACCTGCTTGTGATCAAATATGAAATATGTCCCTATACCCTTAAAGCCCTTTAAAAGGACAACTTTAGGAAGAAATGTACAGCCATCCAAAGAGAGTTGGCAGGGATTGATTGGCATAGTAAATAATAACCATCTGTACCCTGTGGCAGTCCACCAAGAAGCATGATTAGTCTCCTGCAGCCCGGGCAGACTGTGACTGTTGTCTTCAGCAGGTGAACAAAGGAGATGCTGCTTATTTGCTACTATGTTCACTTTACTTAAAATGTCTGCATTCATGAGGCAAAATTAATTGTAAGATTTAGGTTTTAACATTTTAAAAATGTAATTAGGTTTTACTTCCAGTTATTTTTATAGCTTTTGCCTATTTTGTGTCTATTTACGTGTAAAGATATAGGATTTACAAGAACATAGTGTTTTCATGGAAGTGGAAAAGACAATATTAATGACTTAATTTTGTTGATACCTTATTTTCAAATGATTTCTTTATATTTTAGAAAATTTGGTGCAGAGTTATCATGGAAAAATGGAATACTTTTCATTTGTCTAGTGGAAATAATTTTTATGCAGACTGAAATATGAGTCATTTTTTAGGTTACAAATTATATAAAGGTTACACAAAATTGATTCATAATTCTGCGAGCTATATAAAGACATTTTACTTGATTATAACTGGAAAGTTTTATTGTGATTTCATTTTTAGCACAAAAACTGTGAATGTGAAAAATGTAAAGTTTTGAATTAGATTATATTTGAATAAATACAGTGAATGAAGTGCGTTCTGTAATTGTTACATTTGAAACAAAGTATGTAAACCATAAGACATAAAAAATATCTTCTATTAGGACTAGAACTTGAAACTTGAAATAGAACGTACTACCTGTTGTATTTCAATTAATTAAAATTGATGATTGCAATGTAATCTCTGAATTTGAAAGAGTGGTTATGAGCTGGGCTCGGTGGCTCAGCCTGTAATCCCGCGCCTTTGG
>CAUYQG010198224.1:0-17731 GCA_963574415.1 Tarsius wallacei | reverse complement strand
AGCAGAGGCACAAGGTAAGGCCTTGAGAGTAGGTGAACTCACACAGAAAAGCATAGCTCCTTAGTTGGGCATGGTGGCGTTTGCCTGTAGTTCCAGCTACTTGGAAGGTGAGGCAGAAGGATCGCCTGAGCCCAGCAGGTCAAGGTTGCAGTTGCTATGATGATGCCAATGCACTCCAGCCTGGGTGACAGAGTGAGACCCCGACTCAAAACAAAACAAAACAAGCTTACTAACATTCAGAACAATAACCTTAGATGATATCAACAGGACAATCAAGTAGGACAATGAGGGTTTGGGAGAAGGAAAAGAGAAGTGCGTGAAAGCTTCTTCTGTCTTATTCAAATGAAGGACATAGAAAGTGTTTAATACAGATATCAGCAGAAAAATATAAATTTAAGCATTGTGTAAAAAGCTTAAGATTACTAGATGGCTTCACTGGTGAATTCCCAAACATTTTAGAAAGAGAAAGTAGCTACCCTACACAAACACTTTTAGAAAACGAAGAAACTCATTTATGAGACTAATATAACCCTGATATCAAAATCTGATAAGGGCATTAAAAAAATTATAGGTCAATATCTCAAACACAGGCACAAAAATCCTAGACAAAATATTAGTAAATCAAATATAAGTTATAAAAATGGTAATATGTCGTGACCAAGTAGCCTTTATTCCAAGAATATAAGGCTATTTTAACGTTCAAAAATCAAAAAAAAAAATCAGTCAGTATGATTCACCACACTAAGAATATGGAGAAAGCACATGTGATCGTCTCAATAAATTCAGAAAAAATATATAAAATTATACCAAGTAAACTAGGAAAAAAGAAACTTCTTCAACCTGACAAAAGATATCGTGAATAAACCTACAGCTAACAGAGTACCTAAAGGGAAACATTCAATGCTTTTCACTAGAGATCAGAAACCACTTCTCTCCAAAACTGTCCTGGAAGTTCGGTAAGTAGGGTAAAAAGGTAAAGAAGTAAAAATAAAATAGCTAAAAATTAGAAAGGAGAAAGTAAAATTATCTTCAGTTACAGATGACATGATCACATAAGTAGGAAATCAAAAGAAATTACAATTAAAATCAAGTGAGGTCAGGCTCGGTAGCTCACCCTGTAATCCCAGCACTTTGGGAGGCCAAGGCGAGTGGATCGCCTGAGCCTGCGGGTTCTAGACCAGCCTGGGCAACTTGGCGAGACCTCATCTCTACAATAAATTTTTTTAAATTTTAGCCAGGCGTGGTAGTGCGCACCTGTAGTTCCGACTACATGGACGGCTGAGACAGAAGGATCACTGGAGCCCAGAAGGTCATGAGTATGCCACTGCACTCCAGCCTGGGCGACAGAGTGAGACTCCAACTCAAAAAAAAAAAAAAAAAAAAAAAAAAAAAAAACAAAGTGGATTTAGAAGAGTTGTTAAACAAAATTTTAAAGTATAAAAATAGTATATGTCTCTAAACTATCAACAAATGATTAGAAAATGAAAAAAAAAATTTTTTTTTTGAGTTGGAGTCTCACTCTGTCGCCCAGACTGGAGTGCAGTGGCCGCTCCCAACCACCACAGCCTCGACCTGCTGGGCTCCGGCGATCCTTCTGCCTCGGCCTTCCAAGTAGCTGGAACTACAGGCGCGCTTCCATGCCCGGCTAATTTTTGATTTATTGTAGAGATGAGGTCTCACCAAGTTGCCCGGGTGGCTCTCGAACCCGCAGGCTCAGGCAATCCAGTTGCCTTGGCCTCCCAAAGTGCGGGATTACAGACTGAGCCACCGAGCCCAGGCAAAAATGAAAATTTTTAAACGTCATTTACAAGAGAATCAAAAGTCATCAAATGGGAAAAAGTATCATAGAATATCTGGGAATAAATATAACAAGTAACATGTAAGACCTCTGTCCTGAAAATTACAAAATCTTGTTCAGAGAAACTAAAGACCTAAATTTCCTCTCCAAAGAAAGAAAAAGTTCAATCACTCTTTGCCTTATAGGGCCCATTTTACCAAACTCTAAAATTCCATAACTAGCCAACTTTGTAACTACACATTATTCCATCGTTCCTACACAGCTGAACCTTATGGTGCTATCCTTATAACTGCTGGCTATGTTCACAGATGAACCCTCTCATTCCTCAATACACATTTACTCTGCAATTATATACTGGGTACCAATTATGTGTAAAACATAGCCCTTTGGAAATACAATGTAAAGATGACTCTAGTTAGTCAATGGTACTGGCGCTAATATTTAAAAAGGCTAATACTGGCTGGGCATGGTGGCTCACGTCTGTAATCCCAGTGCTTTAGGAGGCCGAGGTGGGAGGATCACTTGAAGCAGGAATTCAAGACCAGTCTGGGCAACGCAGCAAGACTTCATATCTCTACAAAAAATTAAAAAATTAGCCAGGCATGGTGGCACACATCTGTAGTCTTAGCTACTCAGGAGCCTGAGGCAGGAGGATTGCTTGAGCCCAGGGAGTGGAGGCTGCAGTGAGCCAAGATCAAGCTACTATACTCCTAGTCTGGGTGTTGGAGTGAGACTCTGTCTCAAAAAAAAAAAAAAGCTAATACTATTTGGGGCCAATTGCTAAGTCTAACTTATATAAGTCACGAAAGGTCTCATCCCATGGGAGCCTGAAGACACATGTAGGAAGTCAGTTCCTATCGTCTTAAAACGAGAAACACTAGTTAACAGTAGTTGTCAAAAAGTTTTATCAAGGCTGATTATGCTCTACATTCCTATCAGAATGGGTAAAATTAAAAATGGTGTTATCACCAAATGTTGGCGAGGATTCAGAGAAATGGGATCACTTACACTTTGATGTAAATGTAAATCAGTATAGCCACCTGCAAGAGAATATGGTGGTTTCCTACACAACTGAACATGTGCTATGTGCTTACAACTCAACAATCACCTTCTTGGGCATTTGTCCAATAGAAATGAAATTTTTGTTCCTACAAAAACCTGTACACAAATGCTCATGACAACCTTACTTATAATAGCCAAAAGATGGAAACGGCCGAATGTCTTCCATGAATGAATGGTTCAACAACTGTGGGACACCCATGAACTACTGATACACCCAGCAACTTGGATGACTCTTAAGGGAGCTATGCTGAATGAAAAAGGCCAAAAGGTTACATATTATATTGGTTTATGCATACAACGTTCTTGAATGACACTATCTTAGAGCAGGAGAACAGATTAGTGGTCACCAGGCGTTTGCCAGGGAAGGTGGCTATGGCTGTGAAGGAGCCTCATGATGGAAGTATTCTGTATCTTGACTGTGGTGGCCACACAAATCTACACGTGTAATAAAATCCTACAAAAAAGAAAGCAAAACACAAAAACCAAAACAAAGTAAAGAAAGAAGGCTGGTCCTCACACTCTGTTGCTTGACATTTCAGTTGTTCACTAAGTCTCGTGATCATGGATGATTTAAACTGCCTGCTCTCCCTGCCATGGTGCATTTTTTCTGTTTCTTTCACTTCGTCCTCCTGTCTCCTGTCATTGCTCTCTGGTTTCCTTGAAAAGGCAGCCTGTCACAGAACTTCTCTCCCTCTGTACAAATGGAGCAGCCAGGGCACCCTGAGAGACTCTTTGGAACTGCAAACTGCTCTTTATTACATGGGTTCGCGCTATCAGTTATTCAAGCATCACCTGACGGAGGAAGGCAGGCTCACTGGCTCTGGAGAAGGGAATCCAGGAGGACGGACATCAGGCTCATGCTGCCAAAAGGCAGAGGCAACGCTGCAACCACTGTCTTCACCTACGCTAGACTCTCCTCCAGAAACAGTGAAAACAAAATAGGCTGCAGATTGTACGCACTTACATATCTACATATCAGAAAGTGTTACACCCATAAACCTGTGTTAGATGAATTCTAAATCTGAATCTAATAAACGTAAAAACCCTTGGAACACCCCGGTTTATTATTTTTTTTTCTTTTTTTCCTTTTTTTTTCCGACCTGCTGGGCTCAGGCAATCCTTCCACCTCAGCCTTCCAAGGAGCTGGAACTACAGACGTGTGCCACCACATCCAGCTAATTTTTTGATTTATTGTAGAGACGAGGTCTTGCCGTATTGCCCAAGCTGGTCTTGAACCCCTGGGCTCAGGAAATCCTCTCGCTTCAGCCCCCTAAAGTGCTGGGATTCCAGGCGTAAGCCACCATGCCTGACTTGACTCTGGTTTAAAATCGTATCATGACATTCTTAGTGTTCACAAATGGCTGCCAAGACTTTGAAATACATTTTGAAAGAAAAAACTCCATCCTTTGGGTCAATTTAATCTTTTGATAGGAAGAATTAATAAACAATAAATACACCATAAACTATACATACACAGCATGGTCTCTAAGGCTCTAAAACATCTACAATTGCTGATGGAATCAGAAATGCTCCAAGAAGCTCAGAACTACCTATTGCAATGACTCCTGAGATGCTAGACTTGCTGACATGTCACGAGCTTATTTTTTAAAATTAAAGCATTTTAACACCAAAAACAGGTTATCTGGCCCACTTCAGTAAGTCTTGCATATTAACTTTGGGGTGGGTGGCCTCTCCTCAAAAAAATACACGTATACTCAAAATTTTACACATGCTACGGTCCCCTGAGGCCCATCCATAGATTCATGAACTAAAATGGACCTCAGGTTAAAGAAAAAGAAAGGACTTAGGTTCAGCATGTTATTACTGTTTTCAAAAAGGTATTTCAACAGAAGGAGGACTAGACTCATTCCATATTCTACCGGAAGACACAACTAGAGAAACTCATGGAAGCTGCAGCTGAATTTCAGGCAACCCATTGTCATAATTACAGCCTACAAACAGCCTGGCAGCCCTCTCTACAAAGCATTGGGCAGCCTATCACTTGAAGTATATTACTCTAACACTCGAAGTAAGTAGATGGCTTTAAAATAAAGCTTAAGGCTGGGCACAGTGGCTCAGCCTGTAATCCCAGGACTGCCTGAACTCGGGAGGTTTGAGACCAGTTCGAGCAACTTGGTGAGACCTCCTCTCTACAATAAACCACAAAAACTAGCCAGGCGTGGTGGCGTGTGTCTGTAGTTCCAGCTACTTGGAAGGCTGAGGCAGAAGGATCACCTGAGCCCAGCAGGTCAAGGCTGCGGTGGCTGTGAGTGTGCCACTGCACTACAGCCTAGGCGACAAGAATGAGACTCCAACTCAAAAAATAATAATAATAAAATAAAATAGAGTTTAAAAAAAAGTGAGGGGTTCTTGTAGAAAAGGTTGCCACACTGGGTAGAAGACAGAGCAAGATGACTTCTAAAGTCTTTTTCAATGTTAACATTTTATAATTCTAAGACGTTTCAGGCAAGGAGAAAAAGGAAAATGATAAAAGTTCACTGAAAAAAACTGTTTTAACAGTTTATAGGTTGTTTTCTGTTTGTAAGATTTTAAAAAAACCTGCCTGCACCTGCTCTCCAAGTGTATCTGATAATATGCCTATCTCGAACTATTCGCCATACCCAGACAATGTCTTCTCAATTCAATATCACCTTTCTTCTTATCTCCAGCGAAGCTTCTTTTAAAAATAAACTTGAGTATGGAGTTACAACCTACAGCCCCAGAAATTACTCAGCCTCTACAAACACAAATATTTGAATCCTAATTACATTGAAATATGAATTCACAGGTCAGGCGCAGTGGTTCAAGCCTGTAATCCCAGCACTTCGTGAGGCTGAGGTGAGGGGATTGCCTGAGTCCACAGGTTTGAGACCAGTCTGGGCAACTTGGCAAGAGCTCATCTCTACAATAAATCAAAAAATTAGCTGGATGTGGTAGCACAGGCCTGTAGTTCCAGCAACTTGGAAGGCTGAGGCGAAAGGATCACCTGAGCCCAGCAGGTCGGCACTGGGGTGCCCGTGAGCATGCCACTGCACTCCAGCCTGGATGATGGAGTGAGACTCCAACTCAAAAAAAAAAAAGAATTTACAGCCACAACATACTCAAGAGTCAGAATACATTACTTGGTCTCTTCTTGCTTCTGGATTTCTTGCACTCAACCTTGACTATCCAGAGAATAACCCTTCTCCCCCAGAACATTCTGGAGAAAGACTGTGTGCCAAGTGAGCGTGAATGCAGGAGACTACGAAAAGCAGATGCGGTCATCAATACATTTGACAATGCCCGACGCACCCCACCTTGCACCCTTCTCCTACAAAGAACACCTGACGGCAGCTCCTCAGGCCCAGGGCTCCTCACCTCCCCCAGATGGCAGCTCTTCAGGCCCAGGGCCCTCCACTTTCCCTGGATGGCGGCTCTTCAGGGCTAGGGCCCCCGCTTCCTCTAGACAGTGGCTCTTCAGGACCAGGGCCCCCCATTTCCTCTAGACGATGGCCCTTCAGGATCAAGGCCCTCCACTTCCCCAGATGGCAGCTCCTCAGGACTAGGGTCCCCCACTCCAGCGAAACTGAGGGGCCAGGAGAGACAGCCGTGTGCCCAGGCGCCAAGTGCCACATGCACAACCGCACGGCCTGCGTCTTCCACTCATTCTGTTCCTGCTCTGACGAGGATGGACCAGCTGGACAGTGAAGACATCCAGATCTACGAGTCCCTCTCCCTTCCCCTGTGGGTGGATGCCGCGCCTTCCAGGAAAATACCCAGATCTCACACAGGCAGTGACAGCTCAGAGTGGACTAAATCACAAAAAGCAAGTAATAATCCCTAAAGAGTAAATTTTAAGATTTGGTATCTTAATAACTGTTTTTAAAAATGCAATGGAAAGCTGGGCACAGTGGCTCATGCCTGTAATCCCAACACTTTGGGAGGCCAAGGTGAGAGGAATGCCTGAGCCCACAGGTTTGAGACCAGTCTGGGCAACTTAGTGAGACCTCATCTCTACAATAAATCAAAAAATTAGCCAAGCGTGGTATGCCTGTGGTTCCAGTTACTTGAAAGGTTGAGGTGGAAGGATTGCCTGAGCCCAGCAGGTTGAGGCTGTGGTGGCCATAAGCATGCCTCTGTACTCCAGCCTGGATGACAAGGGAGATTCCAATTTTTTTTAAAAAGTGCAATAGATAAAGCCAAGCTATTTTAAGGAACTGATAAGAGTCCTGCTTTGCAAAAAGTAGCCAGCCAATGAGAATATCTTAAATGCAAAACTAAAAACCGCCAAGACATGATACTGCCAAAGCAGACATAATTTCTAGCAAGACATTTGCAGGAAGCATTATATTCAGAAATAACAGCCACTCTTTACTCAGAAATAAGAATTCTGAAAGACAACATTTCACAAGAACACTTGCACTGAAGTATTTTTTTCTATAAATGCAGACGCAAGTTTAGGACTTAAAATCATAACTGAGCAGAAAAAAATTTGATGTAGCTTCTGGAAGTTACTTATCTCCCTGATGGTTTCCAGCTTTTGTCTTTGTATGTGCATGTATTTTTTTTTTTTTTTTTGAGTTGGAGTCTCACTTTGTCACCCAGGCTGGAGTACAATGGCATGCTCATGGCCACCCCACTGTCAACCTGCTGGGCTCAGGCGATCCTTCTGCCTCAGCCTTCCAAGTAGCTGGAACCACAGGCAGACACCATCATACCCAGCTAGTTTTATTTATTTATTGCAGAGATGAGGTCTCACCAAGTTGCCCAGGCTGGTCTCAAACCCTCGGGTCTCAATCCTCTTGCCTCCGCCTCCCAAAGTGCTGAGATTACAGGCATGATCTACTGCACCCAGTGTATGTGCTTGTATTTAAAGCTAAACAGATTTCATTTCTTTCTGAAGTGTAGAGATCGGAGGGCATATTCGAATCCCACATTCCTGTGTTAGGTCTGTGTGTCTGTGTGTTTTAAGAAATGTGCTTTATGTGACACCAAGATATCTGTGGTTAGCATTTAATCAATTACACATCTGACTCAAGTTAATTGACAGTTTGTTGATGAAACCACATGGCAGGAGCTACCACAGGTAAAAAGTGAAACAATTCAAAGAAAAAGCGCCAGTCAATGCCAAGGATTGCTTCTTTCAGTTTTTTGTTTTTTCTTTTTCACTAACTATATAGTTTTCTGTGTCAACCTCAAACATCCAAAGACTCTGTTTCCTCTTCTTTTCTTTCTTTTTTTTATACTAGAGACAATGTCTCACTGTGTTGCCCGGGCTGGTTTCAAACTCGTGGCTTAAAATGATCCTCCCACCTTGGCCTCCCAAAGTTTTGGGTCTACAGGTGTGAGCCGCCATACCCTGCCCATCTCCTCTGATTACTAGTTATCACACTGCTCCATTCATTACCTAGTCTCATAGACAATTCCATGCTCACATCTTGGATGAACTTTGGCGCACATTCACTGATACACAGCAAATACAAAGGGGAAAAGCACGAGCCTGCCAGATTCCAAGCGCGGCAAGAGCCACGAAAGACTCCGGTCTGGGAAGCAACATAGCCAAGCTGCTTGGCTGGAGACAAGGCTGCATCCTCTGGACTTGAGGAAGGGGACCTAAGGCAGTCACACCCACCCTAATGGCTCATGAGTAACTGTTTACATGAGTGCCTAGCTAATACTACTATGGGATAAAACACACAGACATAAAAGACAAGCTGAACAGGAAAGTCGAGTAAAATAAAGGGATACATGCAAGTGTGGGTTTTTAAGTTCTGTAACTCGAAGAAAACTTTACTTTGGGAGGGGGAGGCGAGAGGGTTGCCTGAGCCCAGGGGTTTGAGACCAGCCTGGGCAACTTGACGAGATCTCATCTCTACAATCAATCAAAAAATTAACTGAGCGTGGTACACCTGTGGTTCCAGCTACCTGGAAGGCTGAGGTGGAAGGATTGCCTGAGCCCTGCAGGTCGAGGCTGTGGTGGCCGTGAACATGCCACTGTACTCCAGTTTGAGTGACAGAGTAAGACTCCAACTCAAAAAAAAAAAATACAGATATTAATGGACAAGTTGGCAATATTTATCAGTACTCATTGCAGGAATTTGTTTAAGTAACAGAAACTAGAAACAATATAAACATCCATCAACTGAGTACCTGATAAATGACAGCACCTGCATACAATACACAATACTTTCAGCCATGAAGAGGCACTAGCTAAATCTAAATGCGCTAACACAGAACAAGTCCCAAAATGCATGTCTAAGTTAAAACATAAAAAGACAAGTACAAAGAGAATGCTCCATTGTTCTACTCTGATTTGTTTAAAAGCTGGTTGGGCATAGGGGCTCATGCCTATAATCCCAGCACTTTGGGAAGCTGAGGTGGGAGGACTGCCTCAGGCCATCAGTTCGAGACCAGCCTGGGCAACACAGCAAGACTCCATTTCTATAAAAATAAAAATTAAAAATTAGCTGGGCATGGTGATGCGCACCTGTAGTCCCAGTTACTCAGGAGGCTGAGGCGGAAGGATTGCGTGTGCCCAGGAGTTCAAGACTGCAGTGAGCTATGGTAACACCACTGCACTCAGCCTGGGCAACAGAATGAAACCCTGCCTCAAAATGAAAATAACATATACCTATTTGCACATATATGCAAATTCTACTTCTGGAAAACGACACCAGAAACTCTAATGGATGACATCCCTCGGGGGACAGACTTGGAAGACTAGGAATCTCAAGGGGAAAGACACTTCCTCCTGCATACAGCTTGATCTTACCATGTTTATGTCATGTTTTTTCAGTTTAAAAATTTAATAGAAAAAAAGGCTTTTGGAGGGAAGGCAGAATGCATTCAATAATGGGAATCACACTGATGTATCTAAGTGAGCATAACTTTTGTGTGTTCCACAAGCTTTCCCGGTATAGATCCTGGTAAAAGTCTAATGATACTGAGGGTTCAAAACCACTAGACTTCAAAAAGTGGGCCAGGCTCGGTGGCTCAGCCTGTAATCCCAGTACTATGGGAGGCTGAGGCGAGTGAATTTCCTGAGCCCGCGGGTTTGACACCAGCCCAGGCAACTTGGCAAGACCTCATCTCTACAATTAAAAAAAAAAAAATTAGCCATGCATGGTGGCATGCATCTGTAGTTCCAGCTACTTGGAAGGCTGAGGCAGAAGGATCACCTGAGACTAGCAGGTCAATGCTGGGGTGGTTGTGAGTGTGCCACTGCACCCCAGCCTTGGTGATGGAGTGAGACTCCAACTCAAAAAAAAAAAACGTAGGAAATGGTCTTAAAAAAAGTTTAGGGAAAATAAAGTTAGCCTTAAAAAGCATACATGCTATTAAAAATTAGGCTACACATCAAAATTCTAAGTTATGATGTCACTCTGTGATTTGAAGTTCTGAATATATTTTCCCAAGTTATGAAAAGGTTGGTTGCTGGGTGCGGTAGTTCACACCTGCAATCCCAGCACTCTTGGAGGCACAGGCAAGAGGATCGCCTGAGCCCAGGGGTTCGAGACCTTGGGCAACTTGGAGAGACCGCGTCTCTACAATAAATCAAAAAATTGGCCAGGTGTGGTGACACATGCCTGTAGACCCAGCTACTTGGAAGGCTGAGGCAGAAGGATCATGTGAGTCCAGCAGGTCCAGGCTGTGGTGGCCATGATCATGCCATTATACTCCAGCCTGGGCAACAGGGAGACTCCAACTCAAAAATAAAATAACAAAACAAATGAAAAGGTGGGTTAACAGGCTAGTCTTGCTCAGCCCCAGAATTCTACCCTGCCACATGCAACCTGTAGCAGGGTCCTGACAGCAGTGTAAAGTCACCACTGGAACCTTGTCCTCCTCAAGCTCCCAGGCTCACCCGGCAGGTGGACACCTTCTGCTCCTGGCTGTGGGAAGCCAAGCAGTCCTGGGCTTCCTCCCACCTTCTTGCCATCACTGCCTGCTTCTCCTTTCCTTTCCACTTTCAAGAGTTATATAGTCTTCTGCACAATTTTTAAAAATCTTCCTTCATGATTTCACCTAGTCCAGTAGCGCTATCACCTATATGCTAATAATTCCAAAATCAACATCTTGAACCTCACCATCTTGCCCTTGAATTTGATTTAATATGAAGACTGCCTGCCCTATGCCCTCACTTGGAAGTCAGACAGCATCTCAGGCTTAACTCAGCCAAAGACAAAACTCTCAATCTGCCTCCCTCAGTCCTGCTGCTTTTGGTCTGCTCCATCCATCTTAATGACATCCTCGTCCATCCAGCTGCTCGAGACAGAATCTCAGGAGCCATCAGATTGTCCTCTCTCCCTTACACTCACAGAAGATCCCGCCAAGCTGCTTCTGAAGTACATCCGTGTCCAACCACCTCTCCCCACCCACGCCGCCATGCCCTCAGCCAAGTCCATCGCCCTTCTAGGAGAGCGCGCCCAGTCTTCTAAGTAGCCTCCACGCTTCACAGTTATCGGTTCCCACCACCCGTTCTCCAATAGCAGTTACACCACAGTTACCCTTCAGCTGGAAAATAAAGATCGCAAGCTTGGCTTCAGACGTGCTGAGTGTAAGGGAGACACAGAGTGTGAGTGGGTATTGGGAAAGCAAGCCAGGGCCCTCAAGAGACCTGGGCGGAAGTTACAAAGGGGCAGGACCTACCAGACACGGATGGAAACTGAAGGTCAGGGATTTGGAAGAGAACACCTCCAATAAGCTGACAAGAGAAAGACAGAGGAGCCACACCTGGAAACTCTACTCCATGAAGGTCTGGTAGGCCGCAAGAGTCGATGAGGAAGATGAGGGATGAGGGCCCAGCACATCACAGGAAACTGGGCAACACCCAGGGAGTCCAGGAAAGGGCTTCAGAGTGACGAGGCCATGGCAGACGTGCCTTTATTTGACACATGCGTCACGCATGGCCCTATAGGAGCCGCTTCAAGGTGGGCGGCGCGGTGGGAGGCTGGCACCAAAGGCGGCAGCTCTGGTCAATGCTTCATGGACGCAGATGTAACGCGCAGGGAGAGATCTGAAGAGACGAAACTGAAGCTCAGATACTAAGGGGAGATTCCATGGGGAGGAAGAGGCTGGGACACAGGGCAGAAAAGTGATAATAATGTCAGTTTTCTGAAAAGGCAGGAAGGGACAGAACTGAGGCATAAATGGAAGACTGCTACAGTCATTAGTAACAGTCAACATAAAACTGTGGTTTAAAAAAGAGTATTTGGAAAATCCATTGAAAAACTGTATGTGCTAAATTTCTAAGTAAAAAAATAAAATGCATTTATATTTATGCCACTCAACTCAATTCTCTTGCAAGAATAACTACGGACACTAACAACTGCTAATTCGTTCAACAAGCATTTACTAAAAGCCTGCTATGAGCTGGGCAGTGTTCTAGTCTCTGCAGAAGATTATAACAAATAAGACATTATTTCTGCCCTTGAGGAGCCCATGGCTAGTCAGCAGGGAAGTTCTAAACAAATGCTTGCCATCCAGGTAAGTCTAGTGCTGAGTCCCTTGCACGGACAAGAGACGGCTGTGCACAAGGTGAGGCAGAACAGCTGGAATCTGACCCTCCGGAGCTGTGTCGACCTGGGCAAGTGAGGTGGTTTCTCTCAAGGCCTCAGTTTCCTCATCATGGAGGGGAAGGGAAGTTACTCACCTCTAAGGTTATGAGAACAAAGTAAGGCAAGGCTGTAAAACACCTGGAACAGAGCCAGGCCCCCAGTGACTGCTCAACACACGTGAGCTATTTGTGTCAAGAGGGCAAACAGACAAGCAGCTATGGGGCAGACTCAGAGGACAGCAGGAGACGGTGCTCCAGAAAGAGGGAACAGAGGGAACAGACCGGGAGATGGGGTCTAGAGAGGGAACAAAGGGGACAGACCAGGAGACAGCGCTCTAGAAAGAGCGAATGGAAGGAACAGACCAGGACATGGTACTCTAGACTTGAGAGGGAAGGGAGGGAACAAACAGATCAGGAGACGGCGCTCCAGAGAGAGGAAACGGCAGTATAGTGCCAAGGAACAGCGTAGCACGGGGAACCACAAGTTTAAAAGAACCCTCTCTCGCCCAACCCACCTTGTCCAAGGAGAACTTAAAACACTCCTATAGAGCTGAAAAAGACAACGACAGTCATATGGGGTGAGGGTGGAGAAGCAGGAAGGACAAAGAAAGAGTCAGGACAGGAGGAAAGTCCCATGACCAGTGACCAGCTGGATGGCGGGGGGCAGAGGGCAGGAATCCAGTGTGACTCCCAGGGGTCTGACTTGATCAAGGAATCCCTGAGGCAACTGTGGCTTGAGTTGGGTGAGGGTAGGCTGGCAGGAAGGTGAGGGGGCTGTTTTGGACCTGCTGTGTCTAAGGCACTTCGTGGTCGTCAGCAAACACCCCGGGAAGAGAGGCCCGGACGAAGCCAGATTAGGGCACCATCAGGACAGTAATGCTCTGTTACTACATGAGTGAGAAAGGAAACAGACAAGGTTAAACTCTTGGACCCCAACACTAAGGGGCAGAGAGCAGAAACCCAGAGAGAAGCTCAGAAGGTAAAAGAACGAGCTGAGTTCCCCAGGAGCTGGAGCTCTGCCTGAGAAAGATGCATTCCCAGGAGAGGACGGGGAGGTGGGCTCCACCCAGTTCTAGAGAGGCTGGGAGACTAAGAGACAGCTACTGGGCCGGGCACACAGGCTCACGCCTGTCACCCCACCGCTTTGGGAGGCCAAGGCGGGAAGATGACGTGAGCCCAGGAGCTCAAGACCAGCCTGGGCAACATAGTGCAACCTCGTCTCTACAAAAAATTTTTTTAATGAACCTGGAGTGGTGGCATAAGCCTGTAGTCCTGTCTACTTGGGACTGAGGCAAAGAATCACCTGAGCCCAGAAAGTCGAGACTGCAGTGGCTATCTGTGTGCCACTGCCTTCCAGCCTGGGCAAGAGAGAGAGACTCCAACTCAAAACAAACAAACAAACAAAAAACTAAAAGATCTAAATAAATGGCAAAACATCTCAGGTTCGAGGACCGGAGACGAAACATTCCCAAAATGACAACTCTTCCCAGACAAATCTACAGACGCCACACAATCCCTATCAGAACTCCAGCTGACATCCTTGGACAAACCGACAAGCTGATTTCGAAACTGATATGGAAGTGGAAGAGACTCAGAACGGCCAACACAGTCCTAAGACGGAAGAATACAGCAGGAGGACTTAAACTTCCTGTCAAAACTTACTACAAAGCAACAGTAACTAAGGCAGTGTGGTACTGGTACATGAACATATAGGTCAATGTACCAATAAACCCATACATCTGTCACCAGCTGATTTTCGACAAGGGTGCCAGAACCATCCAACAATGAAGAATCTTCTCTTCAACAGATGGTGCTGGGACAACTGGGTAGACAGCTAGATAACCCCTACCCCACACCAAAAACAAAAGTTAACGCAAAAGGGGTCCAAGACAACTTAAGAGCAAAACTAGGAAACTCTTAGAGAAAAACAGGAACAATTCTTCATGACCTTGAATTTGGCAAAGGCAATACTTCAAAAGACACATTCGAGAAAATGAAAAGACAACCGTGGGGGAGAAAGTATTTGCAAACTACATACATGGCAAGGGGTTTGTATCTACACCATTAAAAGAACTACAACACAGGCCAGGCGTGGTGACCCACGACTGTCACCCCAGCACTCTGGGAGGATTACTTGAGCCCAGGAGTTCTGGACCAATCTCAGGAACATGGTGAGAACTCTTCTACAGAAAATCAAAACATTTTACAGGCATGGTGGTGTAATGCCTGACGTCCCAGCTAATGGAGAGGCTGAGGCCTCCAGCCTGGGAGGCAGAGAGGGCGACTCAAAAAATTAAAATTTAAATAATAAAAAAAACACAATGAAATGCCACTACACCCACTAACACCCACTAGGACTGTTAGAATAAAAACTCCATTGCCTGAGCCCGTGGGTTCGAGACCTGCCTGGGCAACTTGGTGAGACCTTATCTGTACAATACATCAAAAATTAGCCAGACGTGGTAGCGCGCGCCTGTAGTTCCAGCTACTTGGAAGGCTGAGGCGGAAGGATCGCCGGAGCCCAGCAGGTCGAGGATCCAGTCTGGGTGACAGAATGAGACTCCAACTCAAAAAAAAAAAAAAGAATAAAAAACTCCAATGAAAAAGCCTGGCCTGATGACTCAGGTCTGTAATCACAGCACTTTGGGGGACTGAAAAGCCAGGAGTTTGAGACCAGCCTGGACAACATGGTAAGACCCTGTCTATACCATTTTTTAAAAAAATTTATAAATAAATAACTAAGTGCTGGCAAGGACATGGAGAAATCAGAACCTGCATACAGTGCTGGTGAGAACGTAAAACTCCAGCTGCTTTGGAGAAGTCTGGCAGTTTCTCTAATGATTGAACATAGAACACAGAATTATCATCTGACTCAACAATTCTACACCTACATATGTATTTAAGGAAAATGAAAGAACTTGTACATGAATGTTTATAACAGCATTATTCATAATCACCAAAAAGTAGAAACAACTTAAATACCTATTGACAGATGAATGTATGTACAAATATAACTGGACTATGAGTCAGTAATAAAAAGCAATGAAGTACTGAAACCTGTTACAACATAGATGAACCCTGAAAACGTTATGCAAAGTTAACGGATGATTTCATTCACATGAGCAAGCTCTCACCAGGGAAATCCATGGAGACAGCGGCTGGGTAGTTGTTAGGGAGGGGGGAGGAACCAGGAAGACGACGGGTGACTGCTAAGGCAGATGGGGCGAGGAACATCCTAGAATCGACGCGCTGATGGCTGCAATGTATCTGTGGATACACTAAAAAGCAGTGACTTGTGCACTTCAAATGGTGACCCGTGTGGTGTGTGAGCAGTACCTCAACAAAGCTGTTAGGAGATATGCACGAAAGTTCTAAGAAAAAGTTACAAACGATGAACTACTCTGTTAAAAAAATGACCTGGAATGGAAAAATACTAGGAAAGCAACCACCATGAGACACCAACACTATAGACACTCCTGAAGCAGGCCCGGGGGACGCTCACCAGGCCTGTGACAAGGATGAAGACCCACAAAGCACCCAGCAGGAGAAGGCAGGAACCAAGCAGAACAGCCACTGCAAGCAGGGTCGAGAGCAGCCAAAGAAAAAGGCCTAGAAGAGAGTGGAGGCGCACAGTGGAGCTAGCTTTCAAAAACCCAAGAGCTAGCTTTCAAAAACCAAGGCAAGAAAAAAGGGCAAGGTCGCATATAGAAAATAAGACGTGACTGTGACCGTGAGGAAACAGGCAAGACTCGGGGGCTATTTTTAATCCTAGAAGAATACCCGCTTAGCTTACAATAAATGCACTGGGAAGTACGGATGAACTGGGTGATTTCCTAGGATAAATCAAATTATCAAAGCTTCCTCCGTCGATATAAGCTCTCAGCAGCCAAATTACAGAAGAAAAGATATATAGCTGTCCCAGAGGTCTCTTGCCCTCAGAACACGCAAGGCCCAGACTACCTAGGGGGAATTCCAGCAAAGCTTTAGTCAGTGCCACAGAACCAGAGAGAGGGAAATGCCTAGGGGGAAAAAAACTTTGAAATAAATGCAAGCCGGGCTCGGTGGCTCAGCCTGTAATCCTGCGCTTTGGGAGGCTGAGGTGAGTGGATTACCTGAGCCTGCGGGGTCAAGACCCGCCTGGGCAACTTGGTGAGACCTCATCTCTACAATAAATCAAAAAATCAGCTGGGCATGGTAGCGCATGCCTGTAATTCCGGCTACTTGGAAGGCTGAGGTGGAAGGATCGCCGGAGCCCAGCAGGTCAAGGCTGCAATGGCCGGAAGCGGCCACTGCACTCCAGTCTGGGCGACAGAGTGAGACTCCAAGTCAAAAAATAATAATAATAAATAAATGCATAAAAGTGGCACAATTAAAAATAACACACGACTGGGTGCGGTGGCTCAGCCTATAATCTTAGCACTTTGGGAGGCTGAGGCGAGAGAACTGCCTGAGCCTGGGGGTTCGAAATCAGTCTGGGCAACTTGGTGAGACCTCGTCTCCACAATAAATCACAAAAAGTTAGTTGGGCATCGTGGCATGCGTCTGTAGTTCCAGTTACTTGGAAGGCTGGGGCGAAAGGATCGCCTAAGCCCAGCAGGTTGAGGCTGTGGTGGCCGTGAGTATGTCACTGCACTCCAGCCTGGGCAACAAGAATAAGACTCCAACTCAAAAAAAAAAAAAAACAAGAAACACACACACACACACACACACACACACACACACACACAACACAGAGAAAGGAAAAGTAAGATGCTTACAAGGAGTGATGCAAAATTTATAAGCTTAGCAAACAGAACCCAGCAGTACATTAAAAATAATAATGTACTGGGACAAGGTGAGTTGATTCAGCAACACACAAATAGTTCAGTAACAGTAAATGTTAGTACAATTTACCACAATTAGGTCAAAGGAGCAAGATTACATAATAATTCCCACAGACGCTAGAAAGGCATTGGCAGCATTTATTCCCATTCATTAAAAAGTATTTTAAGCCGGGCTCAGTGGCTCAGCCTATAATCCTGCGCCTTGGGAGGCTGAGGTGAGTGGATTGCCTGAGCCTGCAGGTTCGAGACCCGCCTGGGCAACTTGGCGAGACCTCATCTCTGCAATAAATCAAAAAATTAGCCGGGCGTGGTGGCGCACGCCTGTAGTTCCAGCTACTTGGAAGGCTGAGGCGGAAGGATCGCCGGAGCCCAGCAGGTCAAGGCTGCGGTGGCCGGGAGCGGCCACTGCACTCCAATCTGGGCGACAGAGTGAGACTCCAACTCAAAAAAAAAAAAAGTATTTTAAGATAGTAACAGCTGACTACTTTAACAGGAGAAAGTATGTTCACTCCA
>CAUYQG010198223.1:0-13319 GCA_963574415.1 Tarsius wallacei | reverse complement strand
TTGGATCATTTTTTCCTTTTTTCTTTTTCTTTTCTTTTTTGCTGTGTCTCTATGAGCCTGACATTGGATAATTTCTATTGACCTGTATTTGTATTTACTGATTGTTTCTTTTGTCATCTCTGAACTGCTCTGGAGTCCCTCGGGTGATTTTTCACATTTCAGTTATTTTACTTTTCAACTCCAGGTTTTGATTTAGTTCTTTTTAGTAATTTATATCTCTTTATTCATATTCCTTATTCATAAGATCATTGTAATCGTACTTTCTTTAATTTCTTAAATGTGACTTTATTTCATTCTTTGATCATTTTTTATAATAGTGGCTTTGAAATCTTTAACAGGGAGTTAAATCCGACAGCTGAGTGTACTCAGAGACAATTTCTGTTGACTATTTTTCCCCTAAGTATGGGCTACACCTTCTTGGTTTTTGCATGTCCAAAATTTTTTCTTGAATACTGGATATTTTAGCTAATATATTGAGGCAACTCTGGATTCTTTTTTCCCAAGGATTGTTATTTTGTGTTTTGTTTACTTGGATTAGATCTTTAATGTCTGTCTCCCCTACCACGTTTGATCACTGGTGTCAGAGTTTATTTCTTGTTTTTATACTTAAGCCTGGAGTTGCCTTTGGGTCTGCATATCTTAGTGTTCAACTGAAGATTGGCCAGAAACTGTGCTCAGGCACATCAAGCCAATGGGCTTCTACTATCTGCTGATGGATCTGTGTGTTGCTGGGCAGAACATTCAGACTTCAATCTGTTCTCAAGCCCTCCACATATATTCACCATCAGCCTGGGATGTGTGGGTGGCTTGGGCTCGCTCTGGTTTATACTGCACATGTGCATAGGCTCCAGTCAACTAAAGACATGTGGAAAGCTTATTGGCTCTTATAGTTGAATGACCTCCAGGAACTCCCTGTTAAATCCATGGCCAGCTTGCTTGTCCATTGATTGCCCCCCACAGGCCCATAATTTAAAGCTAGGAGAGTCTCTGTCCCCAGGGTTTGCTTGCCACTAAGATCATCACCATAATAATGCTCCAAATCAAGTGAACCCTGTCCATCAGTAGCCACAAACCTGCTGGGTGTTACAGCCTGCCCTACCCTGGTGGAGCCACCACCCAGATGGAGCCAGGGGAGCAACCCAGGCAAGAACCATATAGACTTGAGTGTGCTCTTCTGAAGTTAGTCATTTTCAGGAACTTCTCAGTTTGTTGTCTGCCCTTGGTCAACTCTCAGAGTACTGAAGTGATTGACTGCTTTATCTGACTTTATCATTGTTTTTTGGGGAGAGGATTTATTGACTTCCTCATTCCATCATATTACAAGTTAATTTCCTATGGGTATTTTTCTTTTCTTTTTTGCACCTCTCTTTTCTACAATAAGCATACTTTTACTCTTAATAGGTATTAAAGAACAACAATGGCACTATTTTATTATTTGTTTCTGAAATCGACACATTAAAATTGTGTATAAAAATCATACCCTTGCCTGAGCCCATGGGTTCGAGACCAGCCTGGGCAACTTGGTGAAACCTCATTTCCACAATAAAAAAAAAAATTAGCCGGGCATGGTAGTCTGCATCTCTAATTCCAGAAACTTGGAAGGCTGAAGCAGAAGGATTGCCTGAGCCTAGCAGATCAAGGCTGTGGTGGCCATGAGCATGCTTCTGTACTTTAGCCTTGGTGACAGAGTGAGACTCCAACTAAAAAAAAAATTGTATCCAATTATACATAATGATATTTGATGCATACAATGTGTAATGGTCAAATCAGAGTAATTAGCATATCCATCATAAAGATAATTATTTTAAAAGTTGTTTTACAAAAGCAAATTAAACCCCATTTCATGCTAAGATCTACTCAGACCTTCCGTTTCTTCATCCCAAGTCAAGCCTGACCTCTTCCTTTGTGCAGATGGGCTTATGCACAGGGTGCAGAAGCATGGTGCCCATGAACACCCCCATCTGCGTGGTGTGCGAGGCGCCACTTGCTCCACAGCAGCAGCCAGCGGCTAGCCTCCACTTGAAGGTAATGAAATGTGGGTCTGTAAAAACATGAATCAGATGCACAGAAAGTGATGTTTGAACAATTATATGTCTTTCTTCAGCTGGTGGAATGGGGTAACCATTGATAAGTTAATATACATGAACAAAATCCATTTTAATTTTTGGAACCACATGGTGCCCAAGAGTTTAACATGCTGATATTATCCATAATCTTAAGAGATACAAGGGGGAAACTAAAAAATCCTGAAATTACCTTTTGGAATGCGGACCTCTTGTAGTATACTTGGAATTTGTTCCTCCAGATGAAACGGTCAACCAAAGTTTTTATCTGGAAGTTTTGAGAAGGTTGCATCATGGTTTGTAGAAGAACTGTCCCAAGTTGTGACAAACAGGTGATTGGTTCTTCCACTATGAAAATGCACCTGCCTACACTGTGCTGAATGTTCAGTAGTTTTTGACCAAATATGGCTTGATCTATTCACTCACTGTCACCTTGAGTGACTTTTTTTTGTTTCCTGGATGAAAAAAGTCCAAAGGGAAACATTTTGCCGATGTGGAAGAGGTGAAACAAAAAATGGCAGAAACACTGAAAGGCATCAGAATTGACGAGTTCAAAACCTGTTTTGAACAGTGGAAAAAGCACCTCAATAGGTATATTGCATTAAACAAAGAGGACTTTGAAGGTGACTGGAGTTTAAACATAGACGAATAAGTATACAATTTTTATAAATCAATTCTGTGGGTTTTTTTTGGTCCTTCCTCATATGTAGCATTGTATTCTATGAACATAGATTTAGAGGACAAACTGGTTTACAAATCACTTAGACAATTTTTTTTACTGCATATGCCTAAATGTTAACATTACAGTTAATATTGACTTATTGTTCTTAAAGTGTCTTCATGTTTTTATTTGCTGTGTTTGGAATATGGGTCCCACTATGCAGAAAAAGAATGACTACAGCTAGTTACATGGAAGAAATTGCTGTATCATCACATACATTCAAAAGACTTTGCTAGACAAATGATGTCATATTGTGAAAAATTTTTTGGTAGAATCATTGAACATACCACTGTTCTTTTCTCCAGTTTTCAATATATAGTCCTATTCACCTCCTCTATGATCCCAAGTAAAGGTCACTAGAGGATATAGTGGATTTGATAAAGGGAATTTTAGGGCTAAAAAAGTAGGAATTCTTAGCAATAAGGAAATGCATGGACTTAATATACAATCAGAATTGTTAAATGGCCTTGTGGATTCTATGTAGGAAAATTGTGTTGAGAGAAAAGATAAGTCCATTTTTTTCTTCCTCCTCCAAGCTCCCTCTGCTGTGAAGAGTTCAAAAGTGTCCCAGGCTATATAAGCCTTCACAAATGGGATTTTGAAGAACTAGCTGGGCCAAAGTCAGGTAGATGAAAATTTACTAATCTTTTTGTTAGATGACTATTTTCAATCATAAGAAACTTTAAACGCTCCCTCAGGAAGCCACATATAACCCTGGAAGCTTGTCTCCAGACTTGTTATACATGAGAGAAATCCACTTCTTTCTTATTTAAGTCACTGTTATTTTTGGTGTTCTTTCAATCACTGCCAAACCTATTCTTACTAGTACATTTACTCAAGATAATATCATTCCAAACTCTTTGGACTATTTAAAACAGGAGAGATAGGGGTGTTAGTTGTGACCCAAATTCAATATATATCATGCCATCTTCAGTATTTGAAATTAGAGGTGTTTTTTTTTCATTTTGTGAGAAGGCAGAAAGATACAAAGTATAAACAAGCAGTTTTTTCTTTCAGTTTGTTGCAAATCCTATCTTGAGGATAGACACAGGACTTCTATGGGGTCTGACAATTAAGTTCATGAACATATCCTAGTAAAAGTGCTACATACCTCATTGCTGCACATCACTGTGGCCACCTTTGAGGTACTCTTCTTGGGATGCTATGCACTGATGCCAGTGCCTTGTCCACCCATCAAAGCAATTTTGGAACTCTTTTTCTGGAATGGCCATCTGAGATGTCATCATGAGAATGTCAGAGTTTGAATTAGAGCAACAACCAAACATTAAATTTCTTGTTAAACCTAGCAAGAGTGGAAGTGAAGTCAGAAACACATTAGTTCAAGTTTTTGGGGATAATGTCATGACAAAAACGGCAGTGTACAAATGGATTAAATGTTTTTCTGAGGGGACAGAAAGTGTCACTGATGAAGAGAGGCTAGGATGACTAGTAACAAGCAGAACTGACAAAAACATTGCAAAATTTGTCGAATTGTGCGTCAAAGTTATTGGCTGGCTGTTAGAAGCATAGCAGATCAAATAAACATGGATAGAGGAATAGGAAAATCTTAACTGAAAATCTTGGCATGGGAAAGGTGTATGTAAAAATGGCCCCAAAGGAACTCTTGCATCATGACAATGCACCAGTTCACACAGCACCATCTGTGAGGGAGTTTTTAGTCAGTAAACATATAACTGTATTGGAAAACCCTCCCTACTCACCTGATCTTGCCCCAGTGACTTTTTTCAGGACATCAAGGGTAATACGACAACAGTTTTGATGGTCATTCCAGAAAGAATTCCAAATTTCTTTGACAGGTGAACTAGGCACTGGCGTTGGTGCATAGCTTCCCAAGGGGAATACCTCAAAGGTGACCATAGTGATATTCAGCAATGAGGCATGGAGCACTTCAGTCACTTTTAAAGTCCTCTTGGTTTGATACAATACACCTATCAAGATGTCTTTCCACTACTCAAAACAGGTTTTGAACTCGTCAATTTTTTGGGGGGAAATGTTATAAAATTTGTAATAGCAAAACTTAGGAATAAGACATATTAGCAAATTGTATTCAATCATTTACATTACAAACAAAGAATCTGCAGTTCGTTGCTGTGACCTGACCAAAAAAAAACCAAAAAAACTACCCATTAGGAATCTATGCACAATGTGATTGCAAATATGTACAGTACTTTTTAAAAACCTACAAGGAGAACTTTACAGAAGGAAAGTTGACTAGGCTCTTTGTTAAACCAACCAGACAATCAAAATATTAAAACTCTGTTGGCTAGTAATAAATATACAATTTTTAAAAACCCTAGTTTCCTTTTGTTTAAGAATATTCCAGTTATATTTATATGGTGACAGTTGATAAAGCTGTTCAGGACAGTTCCAGTAAAATACCTTTCAGTTCATTGTTTGGGGAAAGATCAGCATGTTAATAAAAATTAATAAAGGAATTTTCACCACAAGAGTTTTCCAGTTATATTATCACAGCTTCACAAATGGATTGAACCCATGAATCCAGTGGCTGAGAAAAAGCTGCGTGTCAAATACTGAGAACATGGTAGAGATAAAGTCAATTCTGGTACCTTTTAGTACTTCTGCCATTTGTTGTTCACCTCTTCCACATCTGCAAAACATTTCTCTTTGAGGACTTTTCTCATTTAGGGAAATAAAAAATGTTGCTCAGGGCAAGATTGGGTGAATAGGGAGGGTGGAGCATGACCTTGGTCAAAAACTGCTGAACACTCAGTGTTGTGTGGACAGGTTTACTTGTAAATCACCCATCATGAAATAGGCAAACACAATGAAAGAATCTCAAAAAAAAATTCACTGAAGCCAAACACAGCCTCTCACAACAATACTACCTGGTACACTGATGCTGATGGGTTCCTAGAAAACTTACCTAGCGGGGGAAGCCTGTACTGCAAGGGGCCTACCCTCCAAAAGATAATTCCTTTTGCGGGGCATACCCCTTCTTATCATGAAGAAACCACTACGAAATCAGAGGTGAAATTTTAAAAATCAGTCCTATTTGGCTTCTGATGTCAAGTTTTCAAAAAGAATTATGGACTTTGAAATTCTTAACTAAATAAGTTTCATATTGGCAAAATATCCCTGGAATTTGGGACAGCTTCCATAGAGGGCTTTCTCAAACTTGAACTTTCCCAATATCATAGGAAATAATATTTTGAGGTATTGCCTTTACTATTTTCTCTAGAATGAGGATCTTGTGTTCATTTCTATTGATACTATGTTTTTCCCTCATGTTTTGTTTATTTTAGCGTGGAATTTTTATGATTTACTAAAAGACATACCTTCAACAAGTGTATATCTTATGCTATTAGAGCTTTAAAAAATAAAGTTTATTCACTAAAATTTAAAAATAGAGGGTTTTGCAAGGCAGGGCTAGGGCTAGGCAGACTTTGGATTGGGCTAAGTTTTGAACTGTTGTTTTAGATTGTGTGCCCTGCAAGGTGTGGACATTGAAGGAAGCTGTTAGACTTGATATGTCAGCAGTTTTAGCTGGTTTCCAGTCTTCTATTCTTAGAGGAAGTATTTCCTGCAGCACACAGCAAGATTATTTTGTTTGATCTCAGTGGTTTTTTTAACACAGGGACAGGAAATCTGTCTCACTTCTCAATGGATTTCACCAGGTCTTTCCTGAAGCAACAGGTCATAGCCCTAAATCTTACTGAAAAGCACTGGCAGCTGTAGATCATGCTATGGCAACTTTAAGTAACTTTGAAGATTGTTGGCCAGGGGAGTGCTAGGAACCATTGAGAGCAAGACTGTGATCCCTTGCCACATTGAATGGCAGTCGATCGACCTCTGTCCTTTGAATTGTCTAGATTGATGACAGTGGTTTCCTGCGTTAGCTCAGGCTCCTAGAAAGACTTTGAGTCTTCTACTAAAATGAAGTGAACCAGACGTTGAAAGACTGGTACTCTGAAGAGCTACCTAATGGTACTGGAAATAAAACGCTGGGAGTCAGGCTTTCTTTTTCTTGAGCATCATCTTTATTTGAACCAGCTTCAGAACACACTGTTTCTGGACACCTAGGGACCACAGTCTTGCAGTAGAAAGGAATACTTAATATAACCAGTCATCAACAATTTTAAAAGATAGTATCCTGAGAGTTGCCAGGTATAGTGGCATCTGCCTGTAGTCTCAGCTTCTTAGGAGGCTGAGTCAGGAGGATCGCTTTATCTCAGGAGTTCAAGACCAGCTAGGGCAACATAGCAAGGCCCTCATCTCAACAAACAAAGACAATAGAATGGCCTCATGACTAAATAGATGTTAGCAAACCTCTAACAGGTGAACTCTAGTTAGGCGATTTTAACCATCGTCTTTTGTTTTTTTGGTGTTGCAACTTAACCCCAGGGTTCTGACTCAGAAAATTGTACTTACCATTCCCTTTCTAAGGCAGTCTTTCCACTTCTTCTAAGTAAGAAACTGCAGAGCAAACCTAAATTCATATTTAGCATAAAGACCCATGGAGTAAACCCCAGGCCAAGCACCGCATTTCTTGTAAACACACAGAGAATCATTTGCTAGTCTGGAGTCTCTGTTTACTGTTTAAGGCATGTGATAGCTTACTGAGTATCATATTTGCTACATTGGAAGACAACAACAAAAACCTTACATGTAATCAGTGCAGAGTGTTCAATTTGCATTCCCATGACCAAATAAATACTCTTTTCAATGTGTTTGTTTGTTTGGTGTTTTGTTTTGTTTCTTTTAAAACTATATTCATTTGTCTGACACTAGAGTAATTCCTAAACCAATTCGATATTCAGGGTCTAGGTGTTATACCAGAGTCTGTAACTGGCTAATTGACAGAAAAAACTACTTGGTGATTCCTTTGCATAGCTGTTTGCTCAGAGGAACGTGTATTTTTTATTCTCTGTTTTCAAGGAGAAGGTCATTTGCCGGGCCTGTGGCACAGGGAATCCTGCTCACCTGAAATACTGTGTCACCTGTGAGGGGGCCCTGACTTCATCACAAGAGGTAGGTTGACTATGTCATCAATGTTCATGATAATATAGAATTCTAATCTGAATCTGTGGGGTTGGGGAGAGAGGTCACAAAAAGCTTCTCAAGGTAAACTGAAGGCAGCATTTCTATATTTGGAGAAGACTTTATATATTCATTGAAGCAAAATTGTTTTCCAAGTCTTCACTTCAAGAAAATTCACTAAAATGGACAATTTCTTACAACTTTGTTTAATAATTTTGCATGGGAGCCTGGCAATAACTTGCGGAAAGTAGCCCACTCACATGTCATGTACAGACAGTTATGCCTTTGTTTTGCCTTTTTTCTTCCCTGTAGTCCAAAATGTCTTTGTTGACTGTGAATGCAGCTGTGTTTTGAAACAGATCACTGTAGCCTCCCATTTTGTAGGTTTCCTGCCAGTCTGCTTTGAGTGTTGAAATGAAAGAATAGGTGTTGATGTAATTTAAATACAGTGAGTGGGTTCAGTTTAGGTCACTTATTTTATGTCTATAAAATGTTTCTGATGAAATTTAAATTTATTTTCCTCTAAGAAGAATCAGAGTTTTAAAAAATTGCTTTCCTGTGACTCTTGCTGTGGCCTGACAGAACCCAAAATAAGTTGGCTTTTGCTAACCAACTTTGAAAAAAAAACCCAGAAAACAAAAAACACCTTGTTTCTTTGGGCTACTGTGTATATTTTTGACTATTTGTGGTGTTTGTTCCTGTCTCAGAGACATTCCTCAGGAAACGGGACAACGTGATTATTAGTGTGGTCAACATGGTTAGTACCAAGTGGGAGTGTGTTTATTTCCTAGGACTGCAGAAGCAAGGGACCACAAACCATTATCTAAAATCATCAGACATTTATTGTCTCACAGTTCTGGAGGCCAGGAGTCTAAACTCGAGGTGTTGGCAGGGCCATGCCCCCCTTGGAGGTGCTGGGAACCATTGTGCTATACCTCCATCTCAGCTTCTGGTAGCCTCCAGCTTCCCTTGGCTTCTAGATGCATACAGTGCATCACTCCAATCTCTGCCTTTGTCGTCGTGTGATGTTCTTTCTGTGTGTTTGTGTGTGCCTCTACCTCTGTGTCCAGATTTCCTTTTTTTATAAGGATACCAGTCATGCTGGATTAAAACCCATCCCAATAACCACATGTCAACTCGATTACTTCGTAAAGACTCTTTTTCCAAACAAAGTTACATTCTGAGGTCTTGGGGGTTGGCCCATCAACACATGTTTTTCTGAGGAGATTCAAGCCAACCCCTAACAGGAGAGCTGAACAAGATATCTTTTAAGGTTATGTCCAATCACTGACAGTCTAAGAGTAGTTGATTTGAAATAACTCTTTTTGTTCCTAGTTTTATGGAGCTATAATGTATTTGCAATAAAATTCAATGTATCTATTTTAATTGTTCAGTTTGATGAATGTTGGTAATTATAAATAGCCATTGTAGCCACTACGGCAATGAAGATATCGAACAGCTCCATTTATGCTAAAAAGTTTTCTTTTTCATAATTGAAGTCTTCCTTTTATCACTAGTCTTATTTTTTATGTATTTAATTTTCTTCACTTAGCAGAATGTTTTTGAGGTTCATTCATATTGTTGCATGCATTAGTTTTTTTGTTTTTTTTGAGTTGGAGTCTCACTCTGTCGCCCAGGCTGGAGTGCAGTGGCATGCTCACGGCCACTGCAGCCTCGACCTGCTGGGCTCAGGTGATCCTTCCACTCCAGCCTTCCAAGTAGCTGGAACTATAGGCATGTGCTACCTTGCCCAGCTATTTTTTTTTTAATTTATTGTAGAGGTGAGGTCTCCCTAAGTTGTCCAGGCTGGTCTCGAACCCGTGAGTTCAGACAGTCCTCTCTCTGCCTCTCAAATCGCTGGGATTATAGGCATGAGCCATTGCGCCCAGCCTAATTTTTAATTTTAATTGTTGAGTGGCGTTCGTCAGTATGGATATACCACTACTGATTGATTCATGGCTATTATCAAGTAGGCAAAAGATAACAAGTGTTGGTGAGGGTGTGGATAAAAGGAGACCCTTGCATATTGTTGATGGTAATGCATTAATAAAGGCTTTATGGAAAATAGTATAGAGTTTCCTCAAAAAATTGGAAATAGAGCCAGCAAATTATTTATCAATCCTACTACTGGGTATATATCCAAAAGAAAGGAAATCAGCAAATCAAAATGACATCTGCACTCTCATGTTTATTGTAGCACTTAAAACAAATTTAAATGTCCATCAGTCGATATATGGATAAAGAAAATTTAATATATATCATGGAATATTATTTAGCCTTTAAAAAAAGGGAAATCCTGTGGCAATGTGGATGAACCTAGAAGACATTATGTGAAGTGAAATATGCCAGGCACAGAATGACATATACCACATGACCTCACATAAATGGAGTGTAAAAACGTTGAGCTCATAGAAACCAGGAGTAAAATGGTGGTTACCAGCAGCTGAGGGGTAGGGGGACCGGAGAGGTGTTAAAGGACATGAAATTTCAGGTAGGAGGAATACATTCAAGAGATTGATCGTACATCATGGTGACTACAGTTAATTACAATATATTGTATATTTGAAAATTGCTAAAATGATACATTTTAAATGTTCTCACCACAAAAGATGATAAATGTGTATGGCAATGCATATGTTAAGTGGCTTGATTTGATCATTTCATAATATACATATCAAGGCATCATTTGCACCATTAAATATATTTTACTTGTCAATTAAAAAAAAATCCTCCCACAGAGGAGAAAAACCTTCCAATATATTCTGGAATTGTTCATGTTTACCTCTAATCTGTCAGTTTAACATCATGTATTATGTTAGGCACATGAACATTTTTTGCTGTTTCGTTTCACTAGTGAATTTAACTTTTATTGTTATGAAATGTGCCTCTTCATCTCTGGTAAGCCACTCCAGTCTTCTTATTTTTAAGGTTTAAATGGAATATTTCTTTCTATAGATTTACTTTCAGGTTATACAGGTGGGTCGTGTCTGTGGCTTGTATACAGGTGTTTTTTTCTTTTTCAAATCTATGTGACAATCTCTGCCTTTTAAGTAAATATTTAGCTCATCAAAGTTTAGTGTAGCTATTGATATGGTTGGGGGTTGAGGTAACTTTTTCTTATTTGATATATACTTTTCTCATCTGTTTAGTTTCTTTTGTTCTTACTTTCCTCCTTTTTGGGGTTCTTCAAATACTTTTTAGAATTCCATTTTAACTTCTTTTTTTTAGCCTTTAGCCATATTTCTTGGCATTATTAAGTAGTTGCTCTAGTGACTACAATATACATCTTCAACTTTTCACAGTCTACTTAGTTATAATTGTACCAAGTCAGGTAAAATATAGAAATCTTGCGACCACATATGTCCTTTTCCTTCTCCCCCACATCCTTCATGTTATAGTCATTTATATTACACTTCATGTGTTATAAACCCTATGAGAATGTTATGATTTCTGCTTTAAACAATTATATGGCTTATAAAGAAATTTAGCGAAAAAAGCAAAAATATAGAATCTAGAAGTTTTTTTGTATTTGTACCAATATTTACAATTTTTGATGTTCTTAACTCTTCTCTGAGGATCTGAGTTTCTCTGTAGTGTCATATCCCTTCATACAGAAGAATTCCCTCTATCATTTCTTACAACGTAGGTTTGCTGGCAGTGACTTCTCTTGGTTTTCTTTTATCTTAAAATGTCTTTATTTCACCTTTCTCAAAGAGTATTTTTGATGGATATATAATTATGGGTTGACAGTTTCTTTCAGAACTTTAAAGAAGTTCCATACTCTTCTGGCACCCATGACTTCTGCTCAGAAGTTAGATGTAAATCAAATTGACATTTTCATGTATGTTATGTGTCAATTTTCTCTTGCTGCTTTTAATATTTACTCTCTATTGTTGGTTTTCAGTAGTTTGGCCTCAATGTGAACTTCCCTGTAGTTAATCTGGTTGATATTCATTGAGAATCTTATAACTGTAAATTTCTGACTTTCATCAAATTTAGGAATTGTTCAACCATGATTTCTTTAAGTAGTTTTCTACTCCACTCTCTACTCTTCTTCTGGGATTCATGTTGAATTGTTTGATATTCTCTAGTAGGTCACTGAGGTTCTGTTCATTTTTAACTCTTTTTTTCTCTCTTCACATTGCATGATTTCTGTTGGTATATCTTCAAGTTTTCTTACTCTTTCTACCATCTCCTTTGTTAGGTCAAAATCTTGGTGGGACCTCCAAAGATGTTAAGTTAAAACTTCCAATAGGATCTCCAAAATGTTAGGTCAGGCCTGATGGGAGGTAGTGTCTGGTCTGTGATCTGGTGCTGCATGAAAGATGCAAAGAATTGCACATATGTTAGACTAGAAAATATAGTTTATTTAGAATGTAAATTAGAGAGAAAGAGGAAGATTCATCTCCCCAAGGTAGAGGAGTGGGCCAAAGCTAGGAAACATGGAGGCCATAGCTCAAAGAGCCACATGGACATACCAGAGTTTAACAAAGAAATGGCTAGAAAATAAGTGAGAGAGAGAGAGAGAGAGAGAGAGAGAGAGAGAGAGAGAGAGGAGATTTACCTCCCCAAGATAGGGGAGGGACCAAAGCTTAGGAAAGCATGACCTGGCCATAGCTCAAAGAACACATGGCCTGGCTAGTGCTTAACAAAACGATGGCAAATGCTGTTTGAAGTTGAATGCCTTTTAAACCTTCCCTTGATGGGAGCAGGTCATTAAGGTGATTGGGTGATGGTCTGCTCCATGGCATCACGAAGGAGATGGGCAAGCACAGGTGATGGGCAGCAGGCCGACGGGTGGGTCAGTCACATAACTATTGCCATGTTGATAGGATCTGTGTCATAAAGGCCCTGAGGAGCTAATTAAGTTAACTTGGGTCTGTGGGTAGAGGCAAATGCTTGAAATAGAAAAGCTAATTAGTACAAAACAAGCTGGGGAGGGGTTATAAAGCAATTATCAATAGCTACCTCTTAGAAACCAGTTTTGTCCTTGGCTAATGATTAGAGGGTAACTTAAAGTGAACTGGTAGAAAAACATGACAAAACTAAGCAATGTTAAAATGGCTGCTCATTGGGCATATTGACCCCGTGTTATATCCTTATATTCTTATTTGTACCTGGGAACTGGGATGAAGGTCAGTCTACTGTAACTGCTTCCTGCTGGATGGGGCGTAGAGATGTCCCTACCTGTCTAGAGTAAGAGGAGAGGATGATAGATTCAGGTTGGAAAAGAGGCAAGTGAGAGAGAGAGAGAGTGTTACATGTCTCAGTGGAACCTCCAAAAATGTTGTACCAGAATCTCAGTGGGATCTTCAAAAATGTTAGATTAAAAATCCCAGCAGAGCCTCCAAAATGTTAGGTCAGACCTACTGAGAGTTGTGCAATCCAGTGTAGCATGAAAGATGCAAAGAATTGCACAAAAGTTAGATTGGAAAATGTAATTTATTGCAAAGAAAATTAGAGAGAGAGAGAGAGAGAGGAGAATTACCTGCCCAAGGTAGGGGAGAGGGCCAAAG
>CAUYQG010198217.1:0-12146 GCA_963574415.1 Tarsius wallacei | reverse complement strand
GATTCTTAGTTTGAGGCTTTGTGTTTAGGTCTTTGATCCATTTAGAGTTAATTTTTGTGTATGGTGATAGGTAGGGGTCCTGTTTCAATCTTCTGCATGTGGTCAGCCAGTTTTCCCAGCACCATTTACTGAATAGGTTTTCCTCTCCCCAGTGGTTGTTGTTGGAGGCTTTGTCAAAGATGAGTTGGTTGAGGAGTTGAGGCTTTGCTTCCAGAATCTCTATCCTGTTCCATTGGTCTATGTGCCTGTTCTTGTATCAATACTAGGCTGTTTTGATTACTGTAGCCTTATAGTAAAGTTTGAAGTCTGGAAGTGTGATACCTCCTGCTTTGTTTCTTCTGCTAAGGATAGTTTTGGCTATTCGTAGTCATTTATGTTTCCATGTGAATTTCTGTATTGTTATTTCCAGGTCTGAGGAGAATGATATTGGTAATTTAATGGGTATTGCGTTGAGTCTGTAGATTGCCTTTGGTAGGATGGACATCTTAACAACGTTGATTCTTCCTATCCATGAGCATGGAATATTTTTCCATTTGTTTGTGTCTTCTTGGATTTTTTTTGAGCAGTGCTTTGTAATTCTCATTGTAAAGGTCTTTCATTTCTCTGGTTAGGAAGATACCGAGGTATGTCATTTTTTTTGTGGCTATTGTGAATGGGAATGTGCTTTTTATTTGGGTCTCTGCCTGCTTGTTGTTGGTATATAGGAATGCAACTGACCTTTGCATGTTTATTTTGTACTCTGAGACTTTGCCAAAGTCTTTTATTGGTGCAAACAGGTTTTTGACAGTTTGTCTTGGATTTTCAAGGTATAGGTTCATATCATCAGCAAAGAGGGATAACTTGACTTCCTCTCTTCCTATTTGGATACCCTGATTTCCTTCTCTTGTCTTATTGCCTGGGCTAGAACTTCCAATACAATATTGAACAAGAGGGGTGAGAGTGGGCAGCCTTGTCTTATTCCAGTTTTCAGGGGGAAATGTGTCTAGTTTCTGTCCATTTAGCAATATGTTAGCTGTGGCTTTGTCATAAATGGCACTTACTATTTTGAGGTATGTTCCTTCTATACCTAGGTGTTTGAGGGTTTTTATCAGAAGGGATGCTGGATTTTATCAAAAGCTTTTCCTGCATCTAATGAGATAATCATGTGGTTCTTGTTTTTATATCTGTTGATGTATTTAATTCCATTTATGGTCTTGCAAATGTTGAACCAGCCCTGCATCCTGGGGATGAAGCCTACTTGGTCATGGTGGATGACTTTTGAGATGTGTTTTTGGATCTGATTTGCTAGAATCTTGTTGAAGATTTTTGCATCTATTTCATAAGGGATATAGGCCTGTAGTTCTCTTTCTTTATTGCATCTTTACCTGGTTTGGGTATCAGTGTAATGTTAGCTTTGTAAAATGCTGGTGAGGATGTGAAGAAAAAGGAACACTTCTACACTGCTGGTGGGAATGCAAACTTGTACAACCTCTCTGGAAAACAGTCTGGCAATTTCTGAAAGAACTGGAAATTGACCTTCCATATGACCCAGCAATTCCCCTATTGGGAATATACCCAGAGGAACTCAAATTATTCTACAAAGAAGATACCTGCACACGTATGTTTGTTGCAGCTCTATTCATAATAGCAAAAACATGGAACCAACCATGTTGCTCATTGAAGCTGGACTGGATTAAAAAAAAGTGGTACATATACACAATGGAATATTATGCAGCCATAAAGAAGGAAAAGTATATGGACTTTGCAGCAACCTGGATGGATTTGGAGTCGATCATACTCAGTGATTTATTACAGAAACAAAGAACAGAACTCCATATGTTCTCCCTCATAAGAGGACCTTGAACAATTATAATGCTATAAGAAAGCGATTGGCAGTAATGGGAAACTGTTGGGGGGGGGGGTTGGAATTGGTAGTTGAGGGAAACTGCTAGGGAAGGGAGGGGCATACCTCATCAACAGGGGCACCTGTAAGATCAGTGTTTGTATACCTAACCCTGAATTGTACCCCACATCTTTATATTAAAAATTTTTTTAAATTATAGAAATGACAGATAGCATCCTAAATGGAAAAGGGCAAATGAAGTGGAAGCAATAATTGAACAGATAATGGCTAAGAGTATATTTCTTGGCATAATTCTGTTTCCTGCACGCTGTTGGATCAAGGGTCCTAGTTGCCTGCCAACTATTGGCTAGTAGTCAACTTTATTGTAGAGCTGGTTGTAGCATCAGTTTCTTGTCACATAGGCCTCCACTACAGTGCTGCTCCCTTCATCAAAACCAGAATGATAAAGTCTACTATCATTACCAGTGGTACAATCTGATATAATATAATCATATTCTATTGGTGAGAAGCAAATCACAGGACCCACCAGCATTCAATGGGAGGAAATTACATAAGGGATTAATTATCAGGAGGCAAGGATAATAGAAGCCCAAATCTTTGAGTACGTCCTCTACAAACACAATTTACTATCTAATCTAATTGGCATTAGAACACTTGATCCAATGACAACAGAGTACACATGGAACTTTTACTAATACTGACCACATGCTGGATCATAAAACAAACCTCAACAGATTTCAAAGATTTTAAGACATTCAAATTATATTCTTTGACCACAGTGAAATTAAGTTAGAAATCAATAAGAAAAAGAACTCTAAAAAATCTCCCCAACTGCTTGGAAATTAAACAAAGCACTTTTAAGTAATACATGCATTACCCCCAAATATATATATATACATATATATATACAAATTAGAAAATATTTTGACTAAATGGCAGAGAAAATATAAAATATCAAAATATCAAACCTTGAGAGATGCAGCTAACAATGCTTAGAAGGAAATTTATAGCCTTAAATTAATGTTTTTAAAAAACAGTTAAAAATCAATGATTTAATCTCCTCTCAGGCAGGCAGATATAAAAACTTAGAGGCAACAGAAATAAGATAATAAAATAATGAAATTTAACTTAAACTTAGAGGCAACAGAAATAAGATAATAAAATAATGAAATTTAAAATGAATATTCAATAGATAAAAACCAAAAAGGTGATCAACTGTCAGAAGAATACAACACACACCACACACACACACACACACACACACACACACACACACACATAGAGGCAATATCAATCCACTACACAGAAAGACAACATTAAAATGACTGATAATACACTGTGCATGAGATTAAAAACTTTTGCAATCATATTGTATCATTTATTCATAATATTTACTAAAATTGAGCACTTGCATACCCTTTGATTCAGCATTTTCACTCCTACAAAAATATTCAGAGAGATGTTTGCATATGTTTGGTAAAACATGCAGGCATGGTCTAACAACACTTTTGAGGTAGCTAAAAAATGGAACAGCCGAAGTGACTTAAAAGAGTTGGTGACTCTGGTGTGGCCATGTGCTCTTTGAGCTATGACTGTTGCCATGCTTCCTGATTTTGGCCCCCTCCCCCATCTTGGGGAGGTGAATCCTATCTTTCCCTTCTCTTTCTCTCTCTAATTTACTTTTAAATGAATTATATTTTTTAATCTTAAAAAAGGGTTGATGAATTAATAAATTATGACATATTAATACATTTATATATAATTGAGAATGAATAAACAAATGCTCTCTCTATATATGAAATGTTCTCTCTCTATATATAAAATTAATATAGAGTAACATGGATGAAACTCATATGCATAATTTGGGCAAAATGAGCCAATACAAAAATAAAATATGTTATATATATAACTTTCAAAAGCCATAGAATGATATAATGGATAATAAACATAATAAATATAAATAAACATATAACATTTAAGCACAGACATAATTGATGTATGCTGGTGTCTTTACCTTTGGGAAGGGGGACGATGACTGGAGGTGTTATTTGTGGAGGTATCAATGGAGCATTGTTTTTTTGTGCTGGGTGGTATTAATACAAAGGAAAATTTTACTCATTTAGTAAAAATTCATTGGTCTGTATATATGTAATACTTGAAATTCCCCATATTTATTTAATATTCAATTAAAGTTTAGTCAAACTTTTGAAGTACATAAAAACTTACTAAAAATCCTAATGGTGAAAATGAACTGATAGAAACAGTAAACTCTATAAACTATTTGCAAATCAAAAACGTAATATATTTTATTTTCTTAATTATTATAGAACAAACTCTAATGTATCATAAATGCCAATAGGACAATAGAATCTAGACAATATTATGTACAATTCATTAACTGAAAGAAAATATAAGTGGCTGTTAAGCATTTCAATAGAGACTCCACCTCATTCATAATAAAAGAAAAGCAGGCTGGGCATGGTAACTCGCCATCTTAGGCAACATAGCAAGACCTTGTCTCTACCAAAAAAAAAAAAATCAAAAAATTAAGCAGGTGTTGTGGCATGTGCCTGTAGTCCCAGTTACTTGGGAGACTGAGGCAAAAGGATTGTCTGCGTTGAGGTTGTGGTGAGCCGTGATTGTGTCACTGCACTCTAGCCTAGGCAACAGAGTGAGACCCTGACTAAAAGAATTTCATAGAAGTTTAGAAAAAAACAGAAAAAAAAGAAAGCAATACAATATAAGTAAAGCAATCTAATGAACAACTCTCATTTTATCAAAGATCAAAAAGTTTGGTAATTTGCAGCGTTGGGATGGATTGGTAAAACAGAAACTCATACACTGCTGATGGGAGTGCGTATTGGTGCAACTGCTATGAACAGCAATTTTCTGATATCTATCAAAATAACAAATGCATATAACAATTGACTCCACAGTTACACTACTAGGTATGTATAGTAAAGAAGTACTTGCGTACTTACTCATTGCAGCAGTGTGTGTAATAGTAAACTGGAAGTAATCTAAATGATTCAGAAGCAGAATTGTAAAATGATGTGACTGTTAATTTTATGAGTCAGTTTCACTAGACTGTGGTGCCCAGTGGCTTGATCAAACATCAGTCTGTGTGTTCCTGTGAAGGTGTAGTTTAGATGTGATTAATAGATTTTGAGTCAAGCAGCTTACCCTTCATAATGTGGGTGAGCACAATCCATTCAGCTGAAGGCCTTAAGAGAAAAAACTGAGGTCCTTTGAAGAGGAAGGAATTCTGCCTCCAGCCTGCTTTTGAATTCAAGACATCAACTTCTTGCCAGTTAACAATATATCCATTTCTATGGAGAGCCATGACTGATACAAATAAGTTATGGATGCATTTAAGTGCAATATTTTTCTGCCATAATCATAACATGAATGCATTTGGGATGAGAAGATGAGAAGACTTGTTTTATATTTATATATATATAATATATATAAATATAAAACAAATTTCTATAATATCACAATGAAAACCTTTATTTAGTGAGTGTGATATGGTTGTTACCGGTAATTAGTACTTAGTTCTATAGCAATTTAGAAGAAGGAGTTGCTAAAAACAGGGTTGTTACAAAAGGAGATGAGACTTTAAATATATAATTAATTGAGTGTAAAAATTGGACACTTGAGGAGTGAGAAATGTAATTCTAGCTAAAGAAAACTAGAGAAGAATAAGCCTGGGAAGAGAAAATCATATCCCAGGACCTTTGTAACTAATCGGTGTGCTCTAAAAACAGTTTCTCTAAAAGGAACCATGAGGTATAACAGTGAGGAGATCAGCTAAGACCTAATGACCAGGACCTTGAATCCAGTACTTGTGTCTAGGTATTTGGTCATGAGAAGACAATGACAATTTGTAAATTTCTTTTGACAATGCAAGACATTTTTTATAAACTTGGGGCAGGTGATAACTCAGGATGAGTGTAACTGGTGGAGATCCTGTTGGCTTCTGTCCTCCTAATTGCCTTGCTCAAGTTTTCACCAGGGTCTTGGCGAAGAGGTAAAGGTCTGTAATCTATTAGCTGCTGTACCAAAACCTACAGAAGTTTTTCTTATATTATTTGGTGATAGAAATCTTACCTGACTTGAGCTCATTGGTATAAACCCCGAATGAACAAATGTGTCTATTTATTATCTTTATTAATCCTGTTTAGTATGAAGTTTCCAAGATCTGCTGAAGAAATAGTAACGTTTCTGTTCAAGACACCACTGGGGAGTTGGCAATGCATTTTACTCTACAATAATGCATGTTCCTTTAATATAAATTACCTCATATTTGTTTGAAAATAGAAGAATTATGTCAATTTAACATGGACATCATTTTGGTTAGTGCTTTCTCAGCATGTTAAGTCTCAGGGCAACTTTTCTCACAATTAAAGACAAAACTCTAGAAATATGTAATCTTAAGAAAACAAGCTAAAAACCCCAAAAATAACAGTACATGTAGTAGCTGGATTAGTGGCCTCTAGAACAACTAAGTTTCTAGAAACACTATGTTTAGTTATCTGAAAAAGTTATAAGTGTAAATAAAAACTCTGCAAAGATAACTTCTCTGCCCATATTAAAACAACAGATTCATGAAGAAAGATACACATTAGATGAAAGTGTTTTGTTTTGTTTTTTTTAATGAAAATGGTCACTATTAAAAGTAAACATCTGGCTGGGCACAGTGGCTCAAGCCTATAATCCCAGTACTTTGGGAGGCCAAGATGAGAAGATTGCCTGAGCCCATGGGTTCGAGACCAGCCTGGGCAACTTGGCGAGACCTCATCTCCACAATAAATCAATAAATTATCCAGGCGTGGTGGTGCATGTCTATAGTCCCAGTTATTTGGAAGGCTGAGATGGAAGGATTGTCTGAGTCCCAGCAAGTCGAGACTGCGGTGGCCATGAGCCTGTCACTGCACTCCAACCTGGGCAACAGAGTAAGACTTCGAGTCAAAAAAAAAAAAGTAAGCATCCTTCATAATGTTTATTACTACAAAGTAAGAGCTCCATGGTTTTATGCCTTAAAGGATTGACTAATTGTGGTGCTATGTGCAAATGCCAGTGGAGATGAGCTCTGCTACATATTTGTTAAAACTTCTATTTTGTTGTTAATATACTGATTACAAAATTCCACAGGATTTGAGGGGTCTGCCACAAACCTATTTTTCATATAAGACTTATTAAATTTAGTGTATTGCAGAACACAAGGTTTTACAGTAGCACACATATGGAATCATAGCAGGAACACCTCCATATAGTATATATACCATATTCTTTTTCTAGAATCTGAAAAAATATTAATTCAAAACTTTCTTGCTCCTGGAATATCTTATAAAAATTGTGCACAAGCACAAGGCTTATATATTTCCAGATGCCATGAAGCATGGTAGAGTAGTGAATTTGTTTGATTATAAAATTGGACTCTAACACATTTTATTTGCAAGCTTTGAGCAATGAACTAATAAATTCAAATATATTCTTTATTTGAGTAAGGTAGGTCAGCTAATGAGTGGATATTTAATAATAGTACATTTTTTAGACCTTCGGAAATTTATTGTAACAAAATCATAAGGATATGCATAAAATTTAACTATCAGGATGAATCACACTCATTATAATAGTGACAAACTAGAAATTACTTATGGAAAACAATTGGGTGTTTGGTAAATCAATTATGGTACAACCATAAAATGAAATGCTCTGTAGTTGTTAAAAATGTTATAGAAGAACACCTATTGACATGAAAAAGTGTTAAGGACATACTGATATGTGAACAAAGTAGAAGATAAAATAACAATACTGTATTAATTTCAGTTTTGCAAAAAAAATAAATTAATTAAAAAGAACTGCAGGTTTAGATATGAAAGTGGTTACAGTGCTTATCCCTGGGGAGAATATAGTAGTGTTCATTTTATACTTTGTTTATACCTGTATTTCCCACTTTTTTAAATAAATCACATAATTTATAATAAGAAAAAGTTAATCTACTACAATCTTTCATTTTGATAAAAACAAACTTTTTAAAATCTTAGACTTTTTGAGAAGCAGAAATGTCTTTGAAGTGACCACAAAGCCCATGATTTTGTCTCCTGTAACAGCTGGTAGGATTCTTTGCAAACACAGTTCACATTAGATTTGGGAGCAGATGGTGCTTCCTACAGCCTCAGGTTCTTCGGGTCGGCACCTGTGTTTCAAGCCCAATCCATTCTATTCTCTTTGGTCACCAACCTCACTCTCTTCAGAGCCATGTCATCTTAACCAAGACTTGATGTTTTTAGTGAGTACAACTAGTCTGCAAGTTAAATTATTATTGATGATTTTACAAACCCCTATAAACTCCTGGATTCCATATAGACATTTTTGGTGGTGTATTTTTGTTTTGCTTTGTGTACTATTCACACTCAAAATTTAGTAGCAGCTACACATATGAAAATATGAGCGGAGACCCTCCCCCAAACCTGGAATTATCTTTTGGAGGGTGGGTCCCTTGTAGTACAGGCTTCCCTCACTAGGTGAGTGTTCTAGTAATCCATTGGCATTGGTGGGCCAGCTGGCATTGTTGTGAGAGGCTGCATTCAGCCTCAGTGAATTTTTTTGTGGCAAATAGGCACTGGTTCTTCCACCATGACAATGCACCTGCCTACACCAAGCTGCGTATTTGGCAGTTTTTGACCAAAAATGGCCTGGCCCCTGTGTCTTACCCTTTCTATTCGCCTGACTTCACCAAGAATGACTATTTGTTTTCCTGGATGAAAAAACTTCCCAATGGGAAGCATTTTGCTGATGTGGAAGAGGTGAAACAAAAAATGGCATCAAAATTGAAAAGTTCAAAAACTGTTTTGAGCAGTGGAAAAAGTGTCTTGATTACATCAAATGAAGAGTACTTCGAAGGTTACTGAAGTTAAAACATGTACAAATACACACTTCTTTTTTTTTTTTTTTTGAGTCGGAGTCTCACTCCATCGTCCATTCTGGAGTACAGTGGTAGGCTCATGGCCACTCCAGCATCCACCTGCTGGGCTCAGGCAATCCTTCCGCCTCAGCCTTCCAAGTAGCAAACTACAGGCATGCGCTACCACACCCAGCTTATTTTCTAATTTACTGTAGAGATGAGGTCTCTCCACATTGCCCAGGCTGTTCTTGAAACCATGGGCTCAGGCAATCCCCTCAACTCGGCCTCCCAAAGTGCTGGGATTACGGGCTTGAGCCACCACGCCCAGCAGCAGTTCAATTTTTAAAAAATATAGTTTTATTAGTACTACTTCCAATTGAAAAATCAAAATTGTAAATGTTTAATGGGATCCAATGTGTTTTGATGTATGCACACAATCCATGGGGTCCCCACTGTATTCTGAAGCATATTAACCCAGGAGTTAGGTTTACAGTATGTGGAGGCAAAAGTTTTCTGCCAGAGGTTTTAGAGTTATCATCAAAACACTAGGGGGACAACCCTCAGGTCCCCTCCCACTCTGGGAGCTTTTCTGTCCTCTCAATCAATCCTGCTTTCTAAAAACAAAACAAAAAAACCCTAGAAGTGCAAGTGTATAGAGAGCATGCGTGGCAACCTCCAAATCTGGCTTGTAATAGATGCCTGGTAATAATGATGCCTGATTTTTTTAATAATTTGTGATCTTTTCAAACACTGTACTCATATACTCCCTCATTTTATCATTGCAGTCTCGTAAAGAAAGACAGAAATCGTCCATTTTCACAGTTGTAATAACTGAGACTTAGGGTAGCTGTGAAAGTCAAGTTCTTGAAAAAAGAGAAGAATGTTTCCATTCTATGATATTGCAGTTCCTTCTTTGTTCCTCAGTGATAGGCAGTCAGGCAAATCCATTTTTGTTCCTCAGTGCTAGGAGCACAGAAATACTTCAAGGTTTCCTTTAAGAATGTATTTCTATGCTATTCAGAAAAAGTTTCTGAAGTCCAACCTAGGTCCTGCTAAGAGCTCAACTCCGGATATTTAAAACTACCTATGGGATCTAACATCTGAGTCTGCTGATGGATTTCTTTTTGCCCTTCTTTCTTCTTGCAAAGAAACTGAACCAAAGTTGTAACTCTCAGAGAGTTTTGGATTGGGAATGCAGTTCAAACCTGGGCGCTAGCTACTCTCTGCATGTTAAAAGGTAATTGAATAGGTGCAAATACAAGTACAATTTGATATGTAGGCTAGAGGCACTAAGTTGCAGTCTCGAAGAGGTCACACTGAAATGAATTTTTTAAAAGGACTATAAAATTGCATCCAAGATAGATGGGGAGCAAAAGCAATATTTAAATGAAATTGTTATGGATATAAGTCACTTTCCAGGCATTATAACTATTTCTAACATAAAATATGTTTTCACTTCATATATAAAACATTGTTATTATTCACATCTTCTGACATGTTAACATATTAAAACTTAAATGTTTAATGCATATATTAAAATTTTGTGTCATCATTAACCCAGCTGATGAATTCCTTTTGAAAAACATAATGGAAAAGATATATCAAGAGAGATAATTTTTACAATTAGAATAAAAATATGTAACTTAAAGTGTAGTGAGATAAAAATGTCTAATTCAAAGTTTCAAAACCCCTCTTTTCTTCTTTGTTTTTTCTCATGGGAATCTTACTGCCATTTGTTTTCCTATTAAATGACATTTCAAATACTTTATTATAAACATAAATCACATCTCCTTTCAAGAAGGCAAATGACAGACTAAATTTGAGATCTGGCTTGCATTTCTAAGTCCTACACAAAACTAAGTAGATGAACAGTTGCTTTATAGATTGTATCTGAAAGATAAACAAAGAGAGACAGTAGATTACAAAAACATGTCACTTGAAACTGACATCTGCCCTTTAATTCACGAACATCATCCTAAACCCTGTCACTACACTTGACATCTGTTACACATCCTGATGCATGAAGTTGTGGAAAAGAGCAACCTTATTTGCACATGCTTAGAAAAATAATAGTATGTGCATATATATATGTATACATATATATATACACATACATATATATGTGTGTGTGTGTGTGTATCAGCTGTGGTTTATCTATAAATATGACTTAATCTTATCAGTGTTTTAAAATGCCAATAAATGCTCCCATTCACACACTGGTTCACCTACACAAGAACTGGATGTTATAAGAGACAATGAAAGTTCTCTGTGCCCAAATACACATCTTCTATGATACAGGAAATTTTCACATTAATTTGATTTATTTGAATTAAAGCATCTCAAGAAGATCCTTGTGAGATACCCACATTTTACCTGGGATGAATAATCTATGAATATACTTATGCTAATTATCATGAGGCATTCCATTAATGGAGAAAGTGTTCTTTGAAATTAAAAAAAAAAAGGAAGAACTGCAACATAATGACACAATGAATGGAGGACATCTGGAGTCTAGATCTATAACTCTGTAGTGTGCTCAGCATTACCTGGAAAGGTGCTAGAAATGCAGATTCTTGCACACACTTACTATATCAGCATGCATTGAGGGTGGAGCCCAGAAGTCTGCGTTTTAACAGGCTATTCAGATTATTCTGATGCTTGCAAACATTGGTCAACCATACTGGTCTAAACCTGAGAGTAATGAGATCCATAACAGAATAAGAAGAAGGTAAGCAGAGCTGGAAGAAGTATTTCACATACCACTTATATTTATTTCTCACATTTAGTTACATATCAATTATCTCAATGGATCTTAATTATGTTTAATCTCAAAATAGTCATAATACAAAATTAAATTGCCAGTATGAGTTTGTACCCAAACACTTCTATGAATTGCATAGATCATGATGACATCACTAGGCTAAAAATGCTCTTCCCAGAACACATGCTTAAATAGACTGTGATGCTTTGGAGCATTCTTTAAGGGAATTAAAATTTTTAAGAATCATTATCTATGTAAGTATGAGGGATATCCAAAAAATCTGGAATTTATTTATAAGAACTGTGTATTGCCAGGCTCAGTGGCTTAGCCTGCAACCCCTCGCCTTGGGAGGCTGAGGTGAGTGGATTGCCTGAGCCCACGGGTTTGAGACCCGCATGGGCAACTTGGTGAGACCTCATCTCTACAATAAATCAAAAATCAGCCGGGCGTGGTAGTGCGCGCCTGTGGTTCCAGCTACTTGGAAGGCTGAGGCGGAAGGATCGCCGGAGCCCAGCAGGTCGAGGCTGCGGTGGCCGGGAGCGGCCACTGCACTCCAGTCTGGGCAACAGTGAGACTCCAACTCAAAAAAAAAAAAAAAAGAAGTGTGTATTTGTACATGTTTTAACTTCAGT
>CAUYQG010198214.1:0-13148 GCA_963574415.1 Tarsius wallacei | reverse complement strand
AGGCACTAAGAAACCCGGGATGATGGACAACAGGGGCAGGACAGAATCCATCTGGGCCAGCTTGGTCCAACTTCTCAGACGTTTTCCTTGCTGACCTCCAGGGCTGGACACCCCCTGCCTAGCTGTGTCCCAGCCTTCCGTCTTTGATCATTCAAGAATGCTGACTTTCCCCTTGGGAATTTCCCCTGCTCCCCACTCCTGGGGCCTCTGCCCTTCCCAGCTCCCAAGATGCAGCTGGTTTGGTCTGATCTCTAGGTTCAGACAAGCCCAGTCTCCTGTCTGCAAAACAAGCTTTCCCCTGGTCCCCAAGTTCTGAGTATTCTCCCAACTACCTCCTGTGGGTTTTTGTTGTTTTTTTTCCCTCCCTGTACCAGTCTCTCAACGCTTTCAACTCCCATTTGAGCTGGGATTTGGGGCTTCTCTGGGCCTCTGAGGTATTGTTTCTGTCACCAATTAGAATATAAAAGTGCATTCATTTATCAAATATACACATGAAGCCATACGTGGGCCAAACTGCAGAGAGGGGTGTGTCTGCAAGCCCAGATGCAGGCCCGTCTAACAAGCGCCATTTCTGACCCTGCGCGGTCAGGAGGCTGGGGACGCGTTTGCAAGGCCCCTGTAATCCTACGGGAGGGTAGAGTTATTTCCATGTTGCATCTAAAGCTCAGGAATGCAAGTGAGTCCCATGAGTACTTGTGTAATGACAGCTAAAAGAGGCAATGACTCTGATTAAATGAATGACTCTGACACTTCTCTGATCTGCTTCTGCCTTCATCGCACACCCCCGCCAGTGTGGCCAAGACCCGCTGAGAACTCCCCTGGGTGCCGTAAGTTTCCATGTATCCAGAAGCTTCCAGGAACAAGTTGTTCTAATGAAACACTGTGGTTCACAGAATTACCGCAGACACTTTAGGCTTATTTATACATTTTTAAAAACAGTCAATAGACTCACCTCTGAGACAATGGAATATGTCATTTCTCGGGAGGTAAGTTCACATGATGGAAACGGCTAGAACTTGGCTGGGCTGAACTGTCACTCTCCCGCCTGGTGACTTGAAGCAAGGATTTCCAAATATTTTTTAAAGTTACCATATAGAAAAGGGAGTAAATTTATTCTGATTTGCGGAAGGTGTGTTAGTTAGGAGCCGTAGGTAGGAGCAGCAGGGAGAGACTTGGATTTATAATAGTTATTAACAGTAATAGCTGGCATTCTCTGAGGACTTACAGTGTTACAGGCACGTGGTCCTTTTCTCTCACGCCTCTTTCCACCTCAGTTCACAGATGAGAACCTTCGGGACCTCCTGGTGGAGAATATGTTGGGGAAAGAGTCTTCACTCTCTCCGAAGGTAAGAAAAGCGAGAGCCTGACATCAGCTGGGCTGTGACCCAGCATGGAAAACATGCTCGTGGCTGGGTCAGGGCCTGTCCTCCCTAGGCCAGCCTAGAGGCCACCACCTTCCATTCCCTAAACCAGCTCTCCAGTCCACCCACTGCAAGGTGGGCGGCAGACCTTTGGGGGGCAAACTGGTCAAAGCAGTGAGTCCAGAGCCCACTCGGCAGGCCCCAGCCTCTCCCAGGCAGAGCCTCAGGTCTGGAGTGAGTAGGAAGCCTTGACTTTGACCTTGACTTTGAGCATTCTCCACTCCAGCTCTTCCAGGGAGCCCTGGGCTATAGAGCGGGATCCGCAAGCATTTTCTTTAAAGACCCAGATAGTAAATACTTGGGTTTTGTAGACCACACATTCTCTGTCGCCACCACTCACCAGCCATTGCCGTGCAAGAGCAGCACAAGCAATGTATACACGAACAGGTGTGGCTGCGTGCCAACAAAGCTTTATTGACAACAGCGGGCCTCAACAGGGCCAGAGCTCGCCCATCTTCCTTGGGGTTACTGGGTCTCCAAGACTCTGACCCCTATTTGGCTCTGTGAGTTCAGAGGATGGTGTCAATGGAATCTGATGCCCCTAATTTTCAATGAGAACCTTGAGGGTGACTCATCGATCTGGTGCGTCTCCCAAAAGTACCCTGAGCTCCATGCTATCATTTTCTCATTTTACAGATGAAAAAAATGGAGACCTGGGCTCAGCACCTTGTCCTACATTTGCATGGGTGGGGACAGTGGATTAGAGACAAATAGGGGGACTCCAGAGCCCCTGTCAATGCTGCTGGTGGGACTTGCGACAAGAAAGTAGGCACAAGCCAGGCTCAGTGGCTCAGCCTGTAATCCCGCGCTTTGGGAGGCCGAGGTGAGTGGATTGCCTGAGCACGCGGCTTCGAGACCCGCCTGGGCAACTTGGCGAGACCTCATCTCTACAATAAATCAAAAAATTAGCCGGGCATGGTGGCGTGCGCCTGTAGTTCCAGCTACTCGGAAGGCTGAGGCGGAAGGATAGCCAGAGCCCAGCAGGTCGAGGCTGCGGTGGCCGGGAGCGGCCACTGCACTCCAGTCTGGGCGACAGAGTGAGACTCCAACTCAAAAAAAAAAAAGAAAGTAGGCACAACAAGACCCGTCCAGAGGGGCTGCTGCTGAGTGGGTGTCCATTCTCCAGCAGTGTCTGGGTGGAGATCACCTGGCTGGAGTGGGAGTCTCACATTCCTTCTGAGGCTCCCCCAGCTCTCTTTGGGTGGCGCCGGGCTCTGTGTGAACAGAAGGGTCTGTCTGCTCTCATCAGAGAGCAGTCCGCTTGTGAGTCTGCTGCTCTGTGGACACGGCTTTCCTTTCTCTTCCTTTATCTGTGCTCTCATCAGAGCTTTAGCCATGCTAAGTTAGTGCCTCCTGGGCTTGTACCCGTACCCTGCCTCATGCGACCCACACAGATCTCTGCCCACAGTGCGGCTGGCAGGCCTGTGAGGAAAGGTGAATACAGGGGTGCCATATCCAAGAGCTCACCACACCCTGGGAGTGGATGCAGCCTCGGTCCCTCCCTGGCCGGGATGAAGGTGGTGAGGGAGGCTTTGCGCTTTTTTAGAAGAATAAAATGCAAATTGGTTGTCTGACTCCAATACTAAGCACCGCGCCCAGCGGGAGTTCCTCGCGCAACCTGCCAGCGCTGACAAGAAGGAAGCTGTAACAAACGCCATCTCAGTGATGATCACGTTGCAGCCTTTGAGGTTGAGAGTGGGGGCCAGGGCCACACACAGGCTACTCCGTCTCCCAGCAAGCTCGAGTCACTCTAGCCACCAAGTGTCCCTGCTATCTTACAGACGTGGAAACCGAGGCTCTGTAAATGTCAACAGCGCAGGCATCTACCCTTAGTTTGGACTGACTTCGCTGGATTGCCAGCCTGGAGTTAGTTCTAGAATCACACCAGGGATCGGACTTCTGTCTGGCTCATTGCAGCTCCACCTAGAGGGCGCTGCGGTGTCTGGCATACAGGAAGGGCTCGTGAGCCGGGCTCAGTGGCTCAGCCTGTCATCCCGCGCCTGGGGAGGCCGAGGTGAGTGGATTGCCTGAGCCCGCGGGTTCGGGACCCACCCGGGCAACTCGGCGAGACCTCATCTCTACAATAAATCAAAAAAATTAGCCGGGCGTGGTAGCACGCGCCTGTAGTTCCGGCTGAGGCTGAAGGATCGCCGGAGCCCAGCAGGTCGAGGCTGCGGTGGCAGGGAGTGGCCACTGAAGTCCAGTCTGGGTGACGGAGTGAGACTCCAACTAAAAAAAAAAAAGTGCTCATGAAATGCACATCTCCTGAATTGGCGACGACCCGCGGCTAGGAGGAGGGGATTGCCCGGATCAGATGGCCCAGCCCTTGGCTGCTCTCCCTCCTGCCCCAGCCAGGGACAGAGTTCCAACCGCTCCCAGCCAGACCCGGGAGATGCTCTGGAAACATGGACATTTGCCTTGTGAGTTCGTGGCCCACCTTCGACAAGACAATAAAAAGGAATGGTGAAGCTAAAGCCCACACGAGACACCTGTGACGTGAGCGCCACTTCTGTAACAAGGCTGACGGGAACCAGAGGCACCTGTGGGGAGCTTCTACGGGCCCAGGCCAGCTCGAGGCAGCCACCTGCCGGACAGTGGCCAGCACCAAATCAGGGCTCACAACCAGAGCAGATCTCCCTAATCGAGGCCACGTGGCCAGAGCACAACACCGCGGAGCTGGCCAGTAGCAGGCCCGGGTCTTGCAGCCTACCCCCGGCACCTTCTGCCTCCTGGTCCCCGGCCCGATGGAGTCAGCTGCTAAGCCTGAAGCTTACTCTACAGGTTGGGTCTGGCATCTCACAGAGGTCTGCATCTCGGGAAATAGGACCTGGACTTAACAACTTTAGCATTGATGTTGGTGTCATTTTGGCTTCCACAGAAACCTTTAGTCTGCAGGAGGAAGTGGACTTTTCGTGGGGCTGGGATCAAGGCCTGACTTGGCCACACCTTTCCTGCAGTTCCTGGCAAGTTATTCGGCCTCCAAGTCACAGTTTCCTCCTCTACAAAAGAGACAATATATGTAAAGCCCTAACAATATTCCACGCAAATAACAATCAGGCAAGATACCAGCCTGCTGATGGTATCACGGATTAACTCTCCAATCTCGGCACCATCGACAGGGAAAGAGAGACGGCTACTGCAAAGCAGGAGGAAAAGCCAGACAGTTTCTATCCAGTCTGGCGGCAGGGCCAGATCCCTCCCTTCTTCCTGTCCCCTGCCTTTTGCACCTCTGACCTCACAGATCAGTCTAGCCTGGCACCTACTCGAGGCTCAAAGAGAAATATTCAGTCTGTTGAGAGACATTTCTTCCCGGCTTGCCTTTCTTTCCCAGGGCCTCGTTCCAGACTGGATTGGATCCAGGATGTCTCCCCCGCCTGCTGCGGTGGTGGTTGTGAAGATGTATGCCATGCCCGCCAAGGAAGGCTTGCTTCCTGGGGGTGGAGGCAGCAGACACCCTTGGCTCTAGCGAATGGCCTGACCTGAGGTCACAGCCTTCCTGGGCAGCCTGATCTCGGCACTGGGGGCCTAAAGCCTTGACCATCTGAGCCCGACTTCTAGCTCTGGCCAATCCTGTATCTTATCCTTCCCACTTGGGGCTGGTCCCTCAGAAGCATCATGCACCTGCCTTCTTGATGCTCGTATCTGGAGGGCCCAACCAAGGACAGCCGCCTCCACCGGACACAGGTGCCCACTGTGCAGCCCTCGGCAGGAGAGTCCCACCCGGGGCCCCTTGACGACCCCTCACTTCACTCTCTCTCCCCAGGATGCCCCCAGCCCAGCTCAAATCTTACCCGAAGGCATCTCTCTCTTCTTGTCCCTTCTGCCTTCCAAACATCTTGATTTCCTGCTGCCGACTGTCTGAGGAATTGTTTACCACTATAAACCACAATACAATTCCATAAATATGTTATTTATCCTTCTTATTATTATTCCCCATTATTTATTTCTGAAACTCTATTATTAAATCTGTAAAGCGTTCGGTGATACACTGGCAATGAAAGACACCCTATAAAGGCAAGTTTATTATTATTATTACTTCGTGATTAAAACAAGGAAGAAAAATGAACCATATTAAATCAAACTGGATTCCTTATCGCCTGCAGGGGCTCCTGCTTTGAGGTGAAGGACGGGCCCCCCGGGCCTGGGCCGGGCGAAGGCTCTCTCCTCCATGTTGGCTGTTCTCCCGGCTCCTTTCTGGCTGTGGAGGACACTGGGGAGAACTGCAGATTTGCGGGAGGCTCCGTCGCCGGGTGGAGTTTGTTCAGGGCAAAGCGAAAACGATTCCGTTTGCAATCTTACTTTTTGCCATCAGTCACTGCCAGTGACACGAAGAGGTAATAGAAATGCCCAGGAATCCTGCATTTTATTTCCACTCGGCACATTTCTCTTGCTGGGGAAACATAAATTCAGCCGATTTTTGTGCAGATTTTGCAAAATTAGTCTCTTTCCATCTAGCGCTGTGTATATATATGCTCTGCGCTGGGGCGGAGGGAGGGTTCCGCCCTGTGATAAGAGAGAGTCTCGCACAGGGAAACTCATCCAGGGAAAGATGGAGGGAAGAACAGGAGGCCCGGCGGAGGGACGTCTGGCCTGGGCACAGGTGGATTGGGAGAGGAACGGGGGCGGAGCTTACTGCATCCCTGCCCCACGGCTTCCCCGCCTCTAGTGCAGTGGCTCCCTGGGCCAGCAACCTCAGCGTCTCCCCAGAACTTGCTAGGAACCCTCGAATAAGTCATTTCGCAATGCATGTGTGTGTCAAAACATCGAAGTGCACACCACAAATGTATACTATTTATGTTTGTCAGTTACGCCTTAATAAAGCAGGCGAGACAAAAGAAACCCACAGGTCTGGATTCACACACAGCCTTGCTCAGTCATCTCAGAGCTGTGTGCACATTTTCAGGCCCTACCCAGACCCCCCGAATCAGAAACTCTGGGGATGGGACATAGCCATAGGTCCTAACAAGCCCAAGAGGTGATTCTGCTGCCAGTGTCGAAGAATCACTGTTTAAGGACCTAGTGAATCACAGTGTGAGCCTTTGAGAAAAGCAGTCTTCAGCCTTCCCAAGACCTGCTGAAGAGGAACCAGCATTCTCACAAGCTTTCCAGGTGATCCTTCCGCCCGTGAAAGTTTGGGGAGCACTGCTCTAGTATTTCTGCCATTCTGCTCAGTTTGGGGAGGCCAGAGGACGAAGAGAGCTTTTGAGGGTGGGAGCTATGGACCAAAGCTCTGGGGTGATGGAGGAACCAGTGGGACATTGGGGACAATCGGAGTGGAGTCTCTAGGGATTAATTAGAAAGGCGCAAACAATTGAAACCAGCTCAAACTTTTCCCCTGTCAGAGTTAAAGGCAAAATCATCTCAACAGGCTGAACCTGGGCTGTCTGACTCCTCAGGAGCTGAACTGACATCTTGTCATTGTTGTCAAATCTTTGTGACATCCCCACCAAGAGAAAGCACAGGAGAGCCTACGATGTGATTATTGCGTGATGGCCTTCAGATAATTTTATATACTATGGGATGTCACAAAATCCAGCGTACTCATTGCCGCATTGGGATTTGCTGCTATGGAAACCATCAGAGGAGGGTTGAGAGACTGAGATTTCGGACCTCGACCTCCACTCTGACCTACCCTGTGACTGGAGCCAAGTCACCCCATGTTTCTGTAGCTGGTGCCCCCCCCCCCTTTTTCTAGTGAGGGTCTCACTCTGGCTCAAGTTGGAGAGCAGTGGCACAATCACGGCTCACCACAGCCTCGACCTCCTGGACTCAGACAATACTTCTGCCTCAGCCTCCCGAGTAGCTGAGACTACAAGTGCGTGCCAGCCACCATGGCCAGCTAATTTCTTAAAATTTTGTAGAGATGCAGTCTCGTTATGTTGCCCAGGCTGCCTCAGCATCCCAAATTGTTGGAGTTACAGGTATAGGTCACCATGCCCGGCCAGCTCCCACTTTTTGAATGTCTAGTCTGTCCCAGGCACAGTGATGTCATTTAATCTTCAGTGAGGTGGGTGTCCTCAGCCCCACTTTATAGACATGAGAATAGAGCGACAGAGAGCTTCGAAACTTATAGAAAGCCACACAGCTCTGAGATGACCGAGCAAGGGTCTGTGAGTTTTTTGGTCCCGCCTGTTTTATTAAGGTATAACTGACAAACATAAATGCTATATATTTGTGGTGTACAACTTGATGTTTTGATACACAAATGCATTGTGAAATGACTTAATCAAGCCAATTAACACATCCATCACCTCACATACAAGAGCATTTGAGATCTACTCTCACTAATCTTCAACAACGTTCAAGTATACAATATATGATTACTACTCGTGGCACAGATCCCCAAAACCGATTCACCCTAACTGAAACTTTGTATCTTTGACCAGCATCTCCCCATCACCCCACCCCCAGCCCTTGGCGACCACCTTGCTACTCTCCTTCCATGAGTAGGCCTGAGAGTTTTCAAAGCCCACTGCCATTGACATAACAGGTGGGATGGTTTTTACTCTATCCTGCCTCAGTTTACTTATGTATGAAATGAGTGGAATAATTTCCCCCTTGTTTTTTTCTTCCCAGATTTGTAGTAAAAACGAGAAATCAGCCAGACTGCAGTAGCTCACGTCTGTAATCCCAGCCCTTTGGGAGGCTGAAGCAGGAGGATCACCTGAGCCCAGAAGGTCAAGGTTGTGGTGAGCCATGGCCATGACTGTGTCACTGCACTCCAGCTTAGGTGACGGAGTGAGACCCTGACTCAAAAACCAAAAACAAAACAATGAGAATTCATCGTTCTTAAGGGCCTCCAGCTATGTGGAGGGCAGGGCCTCCTCCCAGCATCCCCCCCTTCCATGGACCCTGTCTGGTGTTTGGCCACGGCTAACTGGGGCGGTAGCGGCTGGTGGCCTTTCCGACTGGCCAACTTCCAGGCCACTTTCTTTCCAACCCTTTGGAATATCACCCCTGCCTCTACCCAAAATGCAAGAGTGATTGAAAGTTAGCTTTGCAACTTTCTGCGTTGGCATGAGAACGGCCAGCGGCGGTGACAGAGAGCGTGAGACAGCGGCGACGCGCAGAGCCTCTAAATTACCTCAGGATGACACCGCTTGATTAAGCCAAGTACTCTCAGTGGCACCTCAGCTGATGATTGCTCATTTATTGATCTTAAAAAGAAGAATTGATTTTTGTACCTCCATGTTTCTTCATAAACTCCAACTGCTCCCCAGCTCAGGCCGGCCTGGACACGGCCCTCCCCAGACGCAAACTTCTGTCACCTCAGGACAACCCTCCGACTTCTGCGCTGCTCACCCCCTCTGCCGGCGACCAGGTGTGTCTCCTGGGCCCCAGCGTGATGTGTTCGCCTGCCTGCCCTCCCACAGAAACACATCCTCCTCAGAGTGTGAATCGGACTGGAGACCCGAGGCCTGCGCTGGGGGAGGTCACCACCAAGCCCTCAGAGGACTGGCTGTCTTCGCCCCGGGACCTCGGGACCCCAGAGCAGTTTCCTGGGACAAGGCTGAGTTGACCCGTGTTCTCACAGTGAGAGGGAGTCAAATGTGGCCAGGTAAGGGCAGTTCTGAGCAAATACTTCTGGAAGCCTGATCAGAGTCTAGAGGGGCATTTTCTGGAAGACCCACAGTTCCCCAGGAAGCAGCAGTGGCTTCCTAACCCCTGACCCTGAGGAGGGAAGCCAGCAGTTGCTGTCGCTGAGGACAGGCCTCAGGGCAGACACAGCACAGCACTTTAGGCGTTTCCACCGACCCACTGAGTCCTGAAGCCGAAAGTCCCCCTCCGGTTTCTCCCCTCATCTCACTGGAGTCCAGGATCTCAGTGATGGAGAGGCCCTTCCAGGCCACGTGGCGGCCTCGTTTCACTATCGAATGGGGCGGCTCGCGCCAGACCTGGGATGACAGCTCAGGCTGTGGGAGGACTCATGTCCAAGCCAACCACAGGGAGAGGCAGGGGTCCACCTGCCCCCAAGGGAGGCCTTGCTGAGCCTCGGCCACCTGGCGAGCCAACACGTGACAGGCAGATGCGTGCAAGCTTTTGTAGGTTCATGTATCCTCTCATTCATTCATCCGCCTGTTTGTACATTTGTTCAACAACCATCTGTGTCCTGCCACATGCCAGCCACCGCTAGGCATGTTGGATATCGTTCACGCCCTAGAAAGGTTAACGGGACAAATGACCTGCATCCTGCTCTGCCTGATTGGCTGCAAACAAAGCTGAGGAAGGTCAGGATTGCCCGGGAAAAGAACCGCCCCACATTTGCAGAATGAATGGATGGCGAAAGAGAAGCAGACGGAACACAGGGGCCAATAAAGTCTTGGAGGGGACTTGCTTGCCTCGTAAATAGGTGCCCTGAGGTTTGCATCCTCAATGGCCAGCGGTACAGTCAATCTCTTTGGACTCCCGCCCATTTTAAAACGGGACTTTAATTTCTAGGCACATGGTCCTCCCATTCCTGAGGGCCGAGCCCCTTCCCATCAGCCTGCCTCTCTGGGGAGCCAGGTCTGATCTGTCACCCACCTCACTCTGCACCTTTTCAGTCCAACCCAAAGGGTCGTTTATTTCCTCAGTTGAAACATTTGGGTTGTCAGATGGCCGGAGTTAGTGGTGAGTTATGAGGCTGGAGGACCCTCAGTTTCTCTCGGGCCATATTTCAATCCCGGCAGGCCCTGACCAGGTTTCCCTGCAATTGCTATGGTGCTTTCGGTCCCAGCCGGCCCCTCTGTTCTGCCAAGAGGAGAAGAGTGCTGGGATGGCCCAGAAAAGGGAGTCCTCCATGGGGTCTAGCTAATGAGCGCGGGCATCTGAGGAACCAAGTGGACAACCCGTGTTGAACGTTTCTGGCTTCTGACGGACCCTCTCCTCTTGGGACTGGGGACTTGCTGCCAACCAGGCAGGTTCTGGGCCCACCCTTCTGTGCTGCTCTGGGTGGTCTCTCCCACCTGGGCCTCTGTGGGGGAAGGAGCACCTGGAGAGGGAAGGTCTTTACCCCAGGACTGTACCAAGGTGTGTCCCCTTTGCTCAGTCTGCAGCCTGTGACCCACCTCCGGGCCACTGCCGCCTTCTTCGTTCCGCCCATTTCTTCTTCACCCTCTCCAGACCGCCTTGCTTATTAACTCCAACGTGCAAAAATAGCCAAGTGGTTTCCAAGCCCTGCAAGAGGCAGAGGCAGATAGATAATGACGGAGCGACTCGGTGCAGCGGTAACAAATTGTCCGTATTATAGCACTTTACATCTTGATATCCATTCTCCTCAACGGGCTTATCTGTAAACCGACCGAATTCACACTGGGATGCTAAGAAAATAGCTGTCATATAATAGATGGGGTCTCCCGGAAAATGAACATTTACAAATGGCTGTAGCATTTACTTAAAATGTCATGCCAATTGCTTGCTGTTGTCTTTATGCAATGAGATTGATTTTACTGCTCCTTGGAGTCCTCAGTCTTGATGGGTAGTTTTTAATGCAGCAGGGAGACGCTTTTGCACTTAATCTATAAATATAGCCTGCAAAGGCGTGGTCTCTTTAAGGGGCAGCCTCGGGAGCTGGACAGCCCTCTTTTTCCAAGACCCTCCTTTCCTCTCGTCTCCTCCTCCTCCTCCTCCACTCTCCAAGAAAAGTTGGACCTGGGCAGGGTCTGAGTGGATCCTATTCATTTATTCAAATGTATGCAGATGTATGCATTTTGTTTAACAAGTTAATTCATTTGCCAGGCCAGGCAGTTAGGGGTTTTCACAGTGTAATACCCACACCCAATTCTCCCTTCCACACCCAATTATGCCCTGGGGTTTTACATGCAGAGTTTATAGAGTTGGAACCGCATATGGGCTGGGGGAAGGGGCAGCTTGCCTCTTGGAGAGAATGGCTTCCCCGGTCGAGAGCAAGGACTCTGCCCGGCCTCCTGGGCGTCCTAGAAGCCTTGGGAAGCCAGCCCACCTAATGGACACTTCTCAGGAAGCGCACCTCTCTCGGTACCTGAAAACATGACCACATTTTTACCCCTCACTCCTGAAAAGCTACTTGCAACCATCCTTTGGTGGAAACCCAAGTTCACAGTCCCCTCCCATCCCCAACAGCCAATGCCAGTGTCCACTACAGAGTTCTGCATCCCCCCTCCTTGAGGAAATAGAAAAAAACAGCTGAGGGAGGGAGGGAAGGGCCGTTGCTTCTCCCCCCTACCTGCCCTGGGAAGATTTCCCACAGCATGGAGGAGTGCTGCCAGAGCCCTTTCCATCGCCAGGAACTGGCGGCACCTGTGAGGGAGCAGCGTTTTCCTGCCAGTTGTTCATGGTTTGCACACCCAGGTGAGATCAGACTTTCTCTCCAGGCCAGCTCATCCCTCCGCCGAGGAGTCGGCAGCAGAGTCAGCAGCGTCTGCTGCCTATCTTCATTAATGGTGATGATGATGCCTCACCTGGCACCTGCTCTGCAGGGGAGCCTGAGCATCCATCACGCGAGACCGCATCACGGGAAGCAGGGCCGTGGGCGTTCTCCCTACTCATTTGTTCAACAACTATGTATGGCGGACCCCCTGTGAGCCCAGACCCGTGCAAGGACCCTGGAATGGATCAGGAAGCACAGCAGACTCGGTCGCCGCTCTTGAGAGCATCTCTATTCTGGTGGGGACCGGGGACACGTCTGTTGGAGCTGTGGTGGGCCTGGTGTCTGCAACACTCGTGCCGCCAGGTGGGCTGCTTTCCCTGGCCTTGGGAGGGCTTAGGGCAGATTCCTGGAGGAAGCCAAGGCCTGAGAGATAGATGGGAGCTGAGCAGGCTGGGATTGAGGGAAGGGCAAAGTCCAGAGGCCGAGTATTTGCAGGCCGAGGGGATAGTCTTTTCGAAGGACCTGAAGGTCAGAGAGGAAGAGACATTCCAAGTCACATTCCGAGTCACTTGGAAGCGAGCGTGAGACCAATTCCCATGCCTTTGGGGTATCCCAGTGGGAAATTTCACAGGTGGGGAAACTGAGACAATGGTCAACCCAAGTCTCTCGACTTTGGGGCTCACCTCTCCTCTTAGGAGGATAAATGTCAACAAGCCAATCCCTTCTGTGGAAAATGATCACCTCTCAGAGAGACTAGAGACAGCTGTGGTTATCAATGCTGGTCTAAAGCAAATGATTAGACAGAATCTAAATAATGATTTAGATTAACCCTTCACAAATGACCCTCGGTAGGAGACAAGCAAATAATAAAGAAAGCCAATGTGTTCGGAGTGTTATTAATTACTTAGACCCAGGACCTAGCACGGCGTTAACATTTAACACATTGCTGAGGAAAGGAGAGACCCCCTCCCCACTTCCTCTGAGGAGTCTCAGGCCTCCTCCTGTACTTTGCACCCACACTAGACCCTGTCAGATGCAGGGTCTCCCTGCAACCTCGGGCCAGCAAATTGACCAATAGATGCCCAGAGCCAGGAGAGGCCGAAGCGTTCACCTTGTCCAACCTGCCCCTTCTGCAGAGGGGAAAACTGAGAACTGCAGACAGGTGAGGCTATGTTTAAAGTCCTAAGAAGCCGGGCTCGGTGGCTCAGCCTGTAATCCCGGGCCTTGGGAGGCTGAGGTGAGTGGATTGCCTGAGCCCGCGGGTTCGAGACCCGCCTGGACGGCTAAACCTCATCTCTACAATAAATCAAAAAATCAGCCGGGCGTGGTAGCGCACGTCTGTAGTTCCAGCTACTTGGAAGGCTGAGGTGGAAGGATCGCTGGAGCCCAGCAGGTCGAGG
>CAUYQG010198206.1:0-40079 GCA_963574415.1 Tarsius wallacei | reverse complement strand
CCCTGCCTGAGCACACCCATGTGACTTCAGGAGCTGAACCCCAGGAGCCTGGAGGACAAAATGGCATGTGCTCAGGCCCTCTCCAGAGCACGGCACTTGTGGGTGACCATGGGTGCTGCGATGCAGAGGGATTGTCCTAGGATAGGACCAGTGGCAGGGCCCTGAGGGGCACCTGGTCTTGCTCTCAGTCTACAGATGCAGGTTTCGAGGCCTGAGTGGGCAGTGAGACTGTGTGCACACAATGGGGAGTCATGGTGTGTCAGAGGCGGTGCCCAGGAGGCTCACAGAGCTGCCACTCATGCTCGCTTGGCGGCATGGAAAGAAGAACCCATGGCGAGATACAGCAGGGAACCAGGGTTTCCTGAAGTCAAGTTGAAGGAGTAAGTCGGTGTATTGTGTACCCCTCACCATGAGCCTTCATCTTGGCTCTCTCTCAGAAGTCATTTTTGGGTGCCGCTTTTCCATGGTGGAAGTATTTGCTAGGCACATCCCTGGCTTTCTCCGCAGCACAGCTTCTGAACTGAAGTGTGTTTCCCTGCTGGCTTCGCAACGCAGATCTAGAGCAGGAAATGAAAGGAAATCTTACAAGAAGTGTTGGTGCTTGGAGAGAAGTCTTCTCCTCTCCTCCCGAGGGAGCCTTACCGAATTGGAAGCTTATGGAAACCTTGAGAGGAGTTACGCTCCTCAATGAAGACTTATCCAACTCTACAGATTGCTGCCCCATCCAGTTCTTCTAGGGGCTTCTGTTTCATTTGGTAGCACATGATGCTCAGCACAGAACCCATGTTGCCTCCGGTCCCCCAAATGCCATCTGAGATGGAAAATATTGATGCGATTCATCGGTCATGAATGATGCAGAATTCTTACCATGGGACTTTAACCCATGAAAACTTCAGTCAACTCTCTTCTAAAGGGATGACAAGTCTCCTGTGGGGCATTCTTTTGAGAAGGATGTGAACCGAAGCACAGGGAAGCATGGCCACAGGTCCACAGGTGCAGTACTGAGTGTCTATGACATGGGACCCTTGGAGTCACTCCCTGGTCATCATGGTTTGAACCTAGGAAAAGCCGCCAAAGGCTATGAGGGGACTTGGAAAGTTGAAAGCTGTGCAGATAGGAACAGAAACAAGTATAAGTCAGAAAAGATTCAACATGAGAGAGAGGACAGCTACACTTGATGGCCTTGGGAGACTGGCCTGGCCACTCTGCCTGGGGACCAGGAGTTCTGGGCACTGATGGGAAAAGGAGTGGTTGTTTTTTGTTTGTTTGTTATTTTTGAGTTGGAGTCTCACTCTGTCGCCCAGACTGGAGGACAGTGGCACACTCTCAGTCACTGCAGTCTCCATCTGCTGGGCTCAGGTGATCCTTCCACCTCAGCCTTCCAAGTAGCTGGAACTACAGGCACATGCCACCATACCCAGCCAATTTTTTTTTAATTGTAGAGATGAGGTCTTACCAAGTTACCCAGGTTGATCTCGAACCTACGGGCTCAGGCAGTCATCTCGCCTCAGCCTCCCAAAGTGCTGGAATTATAGGCGTGAGCCACTGGGCCTAGCCAAAGAGTTGTTGTTAGGAGGGTTGTATGAGGATCCCCCGGGGCCAAGGTGTGTGTGTCTCCCCCACGCCTTGCTCTGCAGGGACAGACCCAGAAAGCACCCTGGAACCCTGGGACCTTTCTGTTTTCTAGCCGCTCATAGCTAGTACACTGTCCTTCCTCCTTTATTCACACAGCAAACACGGACCAGGTGCTCTTGGTGTCCGAAGCACTGATCACGATGCTGGGTAGAGAGTGTGGAAATGAAACAGAGAAGGCCCTGCCATGGCGGAGCCTGTGGTGTGATGAGGAGGGTGACTGAAGAAGCAAACCCTCCATCACGATGAGGAGGACCAGGAAGGGACCCCGTGGCAGAGACAGGGCTGCACAAGGGTCCTAATGGTGCTGCTCAGAAGGGTAGGTGGGAGGCATCTCTGCGGGAAACATCCATGCCAAGGATAGCCAAGCTCTGAAAGCTCATGTTCCAGAGATGGGCCACAGAGGAACTTCGCGCCAGCTTTGGAGGAGCCAGGCTTGCAAACATCCTTTCTGTGTATTCAGTCTTCAAAATATCCTTAGGAGGTAGGGTTTTCTGTTTGTCTTTTTAATTCCCATTTTATAAATAAAGACTCCAAGGCATAGGGACAGTCATACAATAAGCCAGTGGTGACACTAGGGTGCAAGCAGAGCCAATCTGATACCAGAGCTGGGGTCCTGTAACCACAGAGCTGGGGTCCTGTGGTCAGCGAAGGACGTCCTGGTGCTCTGGGCCTGGGGAGGAGCTTGGTCTGCCAGAGCACAAAGTCTGAAAACGATCTCAGACACCATTCTTAGGTTTTGCAACAGATGCTGTCTATGAAACCAGTCCCCCTACCCTCAGGCACTACTCCCCACCATTATGGAGGCAGTTAGGAGGAAGGTACTGGGGAGGTGGAGTCCCTGAAGATTGAAACCACTGCTGTCTTTTGATGACTTCTTGTCTCCTCAAGCAGTTTCAGGTCCACTGTGAGAGAGATACTGTGTCAATCAGCCTTGCCCCTCCTCCAGGGGTCAGGACACAAAGGTAATTTCATATAGACAATTTCACATCTACAATTCAACAAGTGTTTAGTCCACCAGGAAAAAAAAACACAAGGTCTGCCCTAGAAGACTTCCTCAAGTAGATCCTTTAATAACCCTGCAGCAAGACTTCTTCATAAGAGAGAAAGTGGGTGGAAAGCCGTGCTCCCACAACCACTGGGACTCAGAACGTTTTTCAAAACACTGAATCTTGAAGAAAAAGTAAATGATGTGGAGTCAATGTTTTTCCATTTTCTATCTTGTGCATTTTGGGAGAGGGGGTTCAGGATCTCACCTGTTGCCCACGATCATAGCTCACCAAAGCCTCGACCTCCTGGACTCAAGCGGTCCTCCCACCTTGGCCTCCCAAAGTGTTGGGATTACAGGCACGAGCCACCATGCCCAGCCTATCATATGTATTGTTACTAAAAACATTAAATCTGCAAGTACTCCTGGAATACCCAGATGTACTTGGCAACGTGCTTGACTTTCCAGGGGACAAGCTTTAGATGAATAGACGCAGGAACAGATAACTAAGGATGCAAACTGCCCCATGTCTGAGGGAGCTGCACACCAGAGTGCAGGGGACTTGAGGGGAAGGCAGCACCATGGTGGTCCAGAGCCCCGGACCAGCAGGTCCCCTGGTGCAGGCCGGGCCCTGTTTTACAGATAAAAATGTGAAGAAGAGTTGGGAGGTCAGTTGGATGGGGACAGAGAAGGAAAGCAAATTCAAACAAGAGCACTGTGGGCATTTGCCAAGCTGTGGGACAGAGCAGCTGGCCTGGAGAATGTGTGAGCAGAGAGAGGAGACAGGACTCTGAGAAGAACTTGTCGCAAAAGCCCTCGAGGAATTGCCTGGGTTGCTGCTCTTGGAGAAGCCTCCATAAGATCTAGGGTGGGGAGACATTAGAGCTGGGCACCTGGGGCCATTTCTCCAGATGTGTGGGATGGACCAGGCTGGACCCAGGCTTAGGCCCAGGGACCCCTAGAGGGTAAGCACAGGCCTCGAATGTGGTAACAAAGGAAGGGGCAGGTCTCAGGAAACAGCAAGAGGCTGCTCACCAGGTTGACAGTGAGGAGAGGGAGCTGGCCTGTGGGGCTACACCCTGCAGCCCCCGTCCTACCTCAATCACGGACATGCTACAAGTCTGTGGCCAGAGAGTCTCAGACCAGGAGAAGACAGGAGCTGCTTCGGCATTTCGCACTGAGGGAGGCTGGGCCAGATGCACAGCAGCAGGACACCCACAGGAGCCCCAGATGTGACCTCACCCCCCTTCCTCCTGAGTCTCAGTCCAGGGCTACAGCAGCACAGATTAGTCTTCATTCAACTTGGGAATCTGGCAGAATCCTGCTGCATCCCTCTCCAGAGGCTCAGCCTGCCTCTTCCAGGACCCAGGGCACACCCGAGAGCTGCTGCCCATATAGCCCTCACCTGCACTCACACCTGGGCCTCCATTCACCAAGCTGTCAGAAAATGGGTTCAGTTCCCATTTTTTCTTTCAAAAATGTGAACAGAGAACCTCTTATTTCAGTATTATCTGTCATGGAGATATATAGCAGTGAACAAAGAAAGCTTGCCCTCAGGAATGCACATTCTTCCTGTTAGACTTCATCAACACGGTCAATTCAAGATTTTACCTTATTTTCATTCTATAAGTGAGCAAACACAAATCTGCAAAGATCCTTGCAGGTCTGCTCCACGCTGTGTGCGCAGTAGAAGGCTGGGGATGCAGTGTGGGGCCGAGTGGGTCTTGAGCAGAACTTGCCGAACGCAGTCACCTGAGTGTGGAGCCTGCCTGAGTGCAGAGGCCAGAGGCCAGGAGCCCCTGGAAAGAGTCCCGGCTGATGGCTTCAGTGCATGCTCAGTTTCAGGAAGAGGAAAAGCGGTTATAAAACGGAAGCATATTATTTCAGGAGGGTTTTAACAGGTCTTTTGATCACTCCTGATTTGACAAATGAAAATCTTGAGCTCATAGTCAGAAGTGTTTTAAAGAAGAGCTAGGGAAGCTTAAGCATCAGTCCTCCCCTTAACCAGATTTGCAGGGCCAGGAAGTGCTATGATCTGATGGAAGGCAAGGCATGAGGGGGCCCAAAAGAGTGGGGTGGGGGCAACTTCTATGTTTTTGCCCAGGTCCCATTGGCACTGCCTAAAGGGGAGCCTATCCACTTCCGTTCCTGGGGAAAGGAAAGGAGATTTGTTCATAGGCCACAATAAGTAGAACTTGAGGAACACGGGGATTTCAAGGCTGAGGAGTTGTGGCAAAGCCCATGCACATGGTTCCATGGAAGATGTGCTTAGGACACAGGACACGCTGTCTTCAGCAAATACACAGCAAGGAAGAGTGAGAGGGAGGAGCACTATCCTGCCCAAAGACACCTTGCAGACACATCCGCCACCTGCAACATGGAGAGCTAAGATGGACCCTGGAGCAGGACATCTGGGAGCTAGAGCAGACTGCAGAGTTGGGGGCATTCACAAATTGACTTGAAAATGTAGGTGAGACTGCCATATTGTGATTATGCTTTTCCATCTGAGATTGGTAGAAGCAAGCAGGGTGCGGATGACTCAGGTTTGCTATGAGAGATCATGATTGAATCCCGGTGGTGAATTCATTATTCTGCTCTCTCTACTTTTGATATTTTGGAATTAAGTTTTAAATGCAACCTCTGCATAAGCTGATGCTTTATATCATATAGAAGTGTTAGAGGGAAGTGGAGATGTTGCCGTTGCCATTCCTGAGCCTGTGGCTCTGTGGGCCCAGGACCCTTAAAGGTAGCCACAGTGACTGAAAATCGTGGTCATGAAAAAATGGCTGCTCTAGAGGCCAAAATCTGTCACCAAATTGAGTAATTTTGGAGACTTCAATTTGCCACAAGACAAATTTTTAAAGGAACAGATCAAACTAAATGAAGGCTAGGAACCTCTGGAGATAATGATAAAATTCAATAGGTTAAACTGTCTGATAACAGACTTTAATGTAATTGTGGAAACATTGAACAAATCTAAGGCAGAGCTCAGGGAAATCAGTGAAAAAACTAAAATCAGAAGGTTTCCAAGCAAACCCCTTCCTGAAGTGACTGATGAGTATAAAAATGATCTTTAAAACAGATCTGTTTATATTAAAGGCTTCCCAACTGATGCAACTCTCAATGACATAAAAGAATGGGTAGAAGATAAAGATCAGTACTAAATACTCAGAGGAGAAGAACATTGCATAAAGCATTTTCAGGACCATTTGATAGCATTGCATTTGCTAAGACGTTTGTAGAGGCCTCTGGTCAGAAGTACAAAGACTCGGACCTGAGAATACAAAATACTCGGACCTGAGAATAAAAAAAATGAAGAAAAAAATTAAGTGAAAGAAAAATTAATAGCTAGGCAAGCTAGGCCTCTGGTCAGAAGTACAAAGACTCGGACCTGAGAATACAGAATACTCGGACCTGAGAATAAAAAAAATGAAGAAAAAAATTAAGTGAAAGATAAATTAATAGCTAGGCAAGAACAAGAGGAAAAACAAAAGTTAGAAAAAGATGCTGAAATGAAATATCTAGAAGAAAAGATTAGATGCTTGCTGAAATATTTTGGTGACTTGGATGATCAGATGAGAAGATTTGCACATCCTTTTCTCACATCATGGTGCAATAAAATGGATAGACCTTGTCAGAGGAACAAAAGAGAGGATAATTCTATTTAAAGAAAAAGCCAAGGAAGCACTGAGTAAAGCCAAAGTTGCAAATGAAAGTAACCGCCAATTACAGAACAAAGTGACCTGAGAAGTACCAGAGAGGTGGCAAAAGAAGCATTGAAAACAATCATAGAAAACCAACAGCTGCCCAGCCAGAGTCTGCTCAAGGAAGAACACAGTTTCAGGGCAAGAAAACTAAATTTGATAGTGATAATGAACGTGATGAAAATATTGCAACTTGACCAGTGAAAAGAGCAAAAGAAGAAACAGACAAAGAAGAACCTGTGTCAAAACAACAGAAAACAGAAAATGGTGCTGGAACCAGTAGTTTAGTAGACATTTTTTTTTAATTAGGTTTTAAGCTGCTTTGGTTGTTGGAGGCCTTTAAAACAAGATTCGAATTAGGCCCACTTCAAAGTCCACCTGTAAGAAAGGAAAACTTTTTTTGTTGTTTAACTTGTCTTTTTTGTTATCCAAATGAGTATCTTTTGGAATGTATATGTTAGGTCTAAAAATGTTAGGTCTGTGGGATAGGCCAGTGCCGTGGGTAAGATGCAAAGAATTGCACAGAAATTATATTGGAAAATATAGTTTATTTAGAAAGTAGATTAGAGAGAGAGAGGCCCTCTCTCTCTAAGAGATTTGCTTTCCCAGATTGGGGAGAGGGCCAGAACTTAGAGAAAAGCATGGCCAAGTCATAGCTCAATGAAAGCACGGCTAGGCTAGAGGCTAACAAAAGCATGGCGGCAGCTGCTTGAGATGAAATGTTTTTAAGGCTTTCCTTTGGTGTGGGTAGGTCATTAAGATGATTGGTTGGTGGTCTATTTTATATCATTACCAAGTGGGCAAGTAAGCACAGGAACTGATATCATGATGATAAATGGCAGGCGTATGGGGGGATTAGTCACACAACTGTTGCCATGATGATAGGATCTGTCTATGACATGTAGGCCATGAAGTGCTGCTTTATGGCTGAAAGACAAATACTTGGAATAGAAAAGTAATCAGAACCTGGGGGGTTACAAGACAATTATCAACAGCTACCTCTGGGAAACTAGATTGTCCTTGGCTAATGATCAGAGGGCAAGCTAGGTAATTTTGTTAAGAAAGCATGTCAAAGCTAAGCAGTGTTAAAATGGCTGCGCTTTAGCAAAAATTATTCCATTTTTGGCATTTCACCCTTTTAGTATAGTTATGTTTGTGTTATTTCAAATGATTCAAATATCAGAAGGAAGATTCTTCCATTAAATTGCCTTTGTAATATGAAAATGCAGTAGTATAAACTAATAAAATAGATACTATATAAAAAGAAAAAAGAAGTAAAAACCCAGCAGGTCGACACTGGGGTGGCCGTGAGCATGCCACTGCACTCTAGCCTGGGCAATGGAGTGAGATTACAAATTAAAAAAAAAAAGTTCCAAACATCTCTAAAAGATGTACAATGAAGAGCAAGTCTCCCTCTTCCAAGTCCCAATACCTCCCTACAGAGGCAACCCCAGCCATGCTCCCATGATGAGGGCACATAATGTACGTGAGTACACGGACACACGTGTGCACACAGGTACATGTTCACCCTGCTTGTACATAATGGTCATGCTGTATTCATGGGTCTTTTTGCTTTTTTCCCATTTCAGAGAGTCTTTTGTTGACAACTGACCTAATGCTATCACTTGCTTTGCTCCCAACCATTTTCTCTGCAAGGCTGGGGTTCTTTCTGCTGAGACCTGTGACTAACGGCCCCCTGTGTCTTGTTTCCAGCTTGTCAGGATGCCCAAGAGCCACATCGGCAATGAAGAAGGCGAAGCTGTCCGGAGAGCAGATGCTGACCATCAAGCAGCGGGCCAGCGACGGTGAGCACTCTGTCCCTGGGCAGGAGTGGCCAGAGGGCATGCTGGCCTGGATTCTTTGACTTGATAGTTACAGTTTACTCTTCTTAGAAAGCAGAGGCAGGAATAATTTGGCCCTATCTGTAAAGCAAATCTACTGGGGAGGTGGGGGAAGCAGTCTTTCCCGAAGCCGCTTCTCTTGCTTCACCACTCCCTGACTCACACACCCCCATCCTGAGGGTCTCCCTCCAGCACTGGGTGGTTGCTCCCAGAACCCCAAGGCACCCGCTCTCCTGCCTCTGCTCTTCAGGTCCTGGGCTTTTCCACCCAGGAGCAACTTCAGGGACCCGCAGGCCACAGACAGTAAGAATGCCACTCCCTCCCCTCTCCACTCTCACTCTCAGCATGTCTGGTGCCTGATTTTCCTCAATCCACCTGGAAAATTCACTTCCTTCTGAGTGTCTCTGTTGCTGCCAACCCATGCGGGTGTAGACAAAGTTCTACAGAGGATCAGAGGTTTCAGGAGGAGAGGAGAGAGGAGAGTCACAGCCCTCAGTGCATCCTTAGATACATTCACCGTCCATTCTTGTGATTCGTGGATTCCCTATTTGCAAATTCACCTACTCGCTAACATTAATGTGTAATCTCAACATTAGTCCTCGCGGCACTTTTACGGCTATCCCTGACATGACAGAGGGAAGAGATGCGTGAGCTGACTGAGCAACACATTCCTGACAGAGTGGGCAAAGAGCAGCCCTCTTGTTTCAGCTCTCAGACTGCAAATAAGAAATTTTTTCATGTTCAGCTTAGTATCCTATTCTGTTTAATTGTTGTGCTTTTGGTTGGTGATCTTGCTGTTTAAACTGGTCCCCAGAAACAGAGCTGAAATGTCTGGTGTCCCTAGGTATAGAAGGCTGTGACATGCCTCGCAGAGAAAACACAGGCTAGATGAGCTGCCTTCCGGTTGGAGTCATAGCTGCTGGTCATGAGTTCAGTGTGAAGGAATCTGCAATATCTTAAGCTGTCTTTAAATGAGAACACACATAAAATAAGGTTATTGATTGATTGGTTGGCAAGAATGCTGTGACCAGAGGCTTTTAGGAGCCTGACCCTGTTTCCCCAGGAGCAGTGGTCTCACTCTCACCTACACAGAGTGGGAGGTGACTTTATAGAACACGATCCCTGAGAAGAACGAGGTCTACTGCAACTTGCCACCATTCCACAGACAGTCACCTGCCAGCAGTATCTCAACCTCCCCTCAGCTCTCAGAGAAGCGGAAGCTCTCGGCATCTCCCTTGCAAGATGCATTCCTGATTTTGTGTCATAAAGGGAGCCCACAGATCTCTTTCCAAGCACCACAGAACATGGGATGCCCTGGGTTGAAGCCGTTTCCACCTGTAATCCACAGACCCATCCTATAAAGCTGGTCCTGGGCCGAACCTGCAACCCTCTACCGATCTTTGCTCAACAATTGATGGTGGACCAGAATCTGAAGTGCCCTTGAGGGTGCAGGTGTGGGACACCGAGGCCATAGCCACCAGGCTCTTCTCTTCACCTGACCACGTATCTGTGTTCTGCAGCCCAACATTTGTCTGCCTGCAGAGTGTTTTCCTCTGCCAGTGGAAAGCACAGAAAAGTCCTTAACTTGTGGTCCAGCATTTATTAGAAAAGGTGTCAGATTCATAACATCTATCCTTGGAGGCTGGAGCTCCTGGGAGCCAGCATCCTGCCTTGCCAGTTCACTTCTGTCTACATATGATTTGATGCTTGGCTAGTGGAGATGCATTAAACAGCCTCTGCCCTCCAGAAGTCCTCTGACCCACCTGCATGATCTCTGTCAAATGGAACCCAGCATTGAGACATTAGCATGGCCAAGGTTCACTCCACACTCGGTCAGTAAGGAATCATGTTCATTGCCAGAAAGAAAACATTTGCAGAGCTCTACCCACACAGCAGACACTTTCCAAAATACTTAGCATGGCACTTCGCCTCCTAAAATCCCTGGAATTAGAGCAAAAATTCTTAGACAGATTGATCTGAGTCTGTGTTCTGATGTTACTCATTAATGAAGGAAGTAGCAGTTATTTGGAGGGCCAAGTCAAAGGAAAGAGGACAATCGAGAGACCAGATCTTAAAATCCCAAGGGAGGGGCTGCCCACACCCAGGGCTGGTCTACCCAGGCAGCAGCAGGCAGGTCTCCACGCTGGGCAGCTCTTGGTGTATCCCGTCACCATCTCTCACTCAGATGACCTGAGTTAGCATTTGGGGCACTGGACATTCAGAATCTTCTTCCTATTTCTGCCACACATAATTGTTAATTCAGAATAAACAAGTGCTAACTCGGAGGGATAAAGAGAAGCAGTTGGTCTGCGATTATTAACTAGAGGAACCAGCAACCATGACTTGGCCAAGACGGTTCCTGCCATTAAATGTTAACTCATTCTGTCTAGGCTTCATTCTGATGGGAACTGGTGGTGCACAGACACTGCACGGACACCGGCTGCCTGCTGGGCTCAGCTCCTACTGCTGGGCTCAGCTCCTACTGCTGGGCATCTTCCACCAGTTATCTGCATTGAAACCAAGTTGTTGGACACACAGTTCGTGTGATCCTAAATATTAGGACAGAAACATTTATCTCTGCAGTAGCTCCTAATAAGTGCATGTCACAGATGAAGAAAGAGAAACCTCAGGTCCCCAGGGGTGTGAGCCACAGAAGTGGGTCCTTCCAGGTCTTCCTAAGCCCAAGTCCATGCTGAAGCTGGGGCTGTTGATTCGTGATACCATTTGTACCAAGACCAGAGATATTTCCTACCAAACCTTGAAGCACAGTTGGTGTGATCAGGCGTCACCTTCAGTCTGTGTGACTAAGCCAGGACAAGCCTGGGGCGGCTTTCTGCCGTTCTTCAGGGGGCAGAAGCTCTGCAGCCTGTTCCCTCCTGCCACTGCACCGTCCTTCACATCAGAAGGTCCTACTTCCATGTTGCCTCGGCTATAGATGTGGAAAAGGCAATCCCTCTCTCTTGTTTTCTCTTGTCTCGGATATCCTGAGTGTCAATCCTTAACCGAGGCCACTTTCAGACCTTCAGTGTAACAAATGTGCCCAGAAGCTTCTCTCAGTGCCCCAGACACTGCTCAGGAGCACAGAGAAGCCACTGGACTGGCTTGACCAAGACGTTCCCTGCCATTAAATGTTAGCTCTTTCTGTCTAGCATTTACCTGAAAGGGAAGTGAGCTATTCTAAATGTCCTTGAAGTTCTCTTCCAGCTCTAAAATATTTTTTTCTTTTTTTTTAAGTTTAGAGAAGAATCTTTTCCTCCCACAAGATTATATTATTTTCTTAATCCCACAGAATAATCTCATAACTAATTAGCACTTAGCTCTGAGCAGCCAGGCATAACTCCACGTTATCAAGTCTCCCTTGCAGAATGCTTTTGCAAAGGTTCATTGTGTGTCTCCTAGCATCTTCAGATAAATTTGTGCCATCAGTGGCTTTTGGGTGAGGTGGGGCAGCCTTTTGAAAAGAAAGAAATATGATAATGTCTGTTTTTCCCTTTCACTGTCACAGAAGAAAGGAAGCTAGAGAAAGGAACGCTAACTTTCATCAAGCCCGATGTCAGGAACTTCACATATTCAGTTTGTCTAGTATTCCCAACAGCCTTGATGCATGAGAGCTAATGTTTTTACTTCTGCCATAAGGAGAAGCAGAACCCAAGAGGTTAAGTGTTTGGATGAGGACCAGTTAGTGAGAGAGGGACCAGGGTTGTCTCGGTTCAGCACAGAACACTAACCTTTCAGGACCTCCCAGAAGCTTGAGATAAATCAAAATCTTCCTGGGCCATGCTGTGCTAATTTGAGTAGGACTTTTTGTCTGCCCAGCTTGGTTTCCAGTAGACATGTTTTCTGGCTCTGAGATGCTGCTTTAGAGCTGGGGCCCCTCCTTGTTCAGCCAGGTCTTCATCAAGGCAGGACCCTTGCTGTGAGCAAGCAGGCCTCTTGGTGAAGCATCGTCTTAAAAGTCTAGTTCCAGTGTGACCATCAGGGGAGACTCAGCAGAGAAGTGTGGCCAGGTGTGTGGGGGCTGCACTGAGGCACAGATGACAGTGAGCCAAGGAGCTGCTTCCTGGGTCAGTCACTGCCCTAAGGCACCCTGGTGAGGTCTGGGGGGAACAGGGGTCTTCCCACCCCAGGCCTGGAGGGCTATTATTCTGAAGCAGGCTTCATATCAAGGTGCACATGCCTGGGAGTTCACAGCATGTCTCAGGGCACATAGGCATGGACACCTCTAAGGAGATAAGTTTGCAGACCCTCCACCTCCACAGGACCTCATTCCAGAATCCCACAGACCAGGAAGGCATCCATGACCTGCCAGTTTTCCCCTACCCTCACTTCCCCACCACCCTTCTCCATCTCACAAAAGAACAGTGTGCCATTCGAGGACCCAGCAGGCAGCCCCAGGATGGAGATGCTTCCAGATGCCTGACAAGGGGCAGTCATTGACAGCTTGGCCCCGAGGCTGCCTCCCCACAGGGCAAAGCAGAGTTTCAGTAGAAATATCAAAGGCAAAACTCACATCTTCATTCATCCACTCATCAACCCCAGAATGGAAATTAGAGATGAAACGTTGTCAGGGGACCCAAGTCAGAACTTTTATTTGGATTTAAAATGACACTGAGTCTGTCAGAAAAGCTGATCTGATCTGGCAGACTGATTGGATAATGAAGCCTGATTTGCCAGTTAGTTTATGGGGCAAACATTTTTGATAAATTCTTAAAACCAAACACGCCAGTCTAAGGTTTTGGTGGAAATGTGTTTGGGGCGCTCTGCAAGATGATTCCTAGGAATTTGCTCTAGAAATCCACCTGTGACAGCCCTAATGAATCCTGATGCTACCGTGTCCACTCTCCAGTGGGCTTCGGTACCCACAGAGGTGTTCTAAGTGTGTCTGGAAGCTTGCGATGCAGTGGAAGTTAAGTGATTAAGTGATACAGTTAAGTGATATCTGTGTTAAGTGATACAGTGATTCATAAATTGGTTGTTTTAAAAATAGGGTTTTTCTGCATTGGGTGTTCTTTTCTTGAGATAAAACTTTTTTTCCGTTTCACTCAAAGCAGCACCTGAGGCTTAATTCCACTGTCTCTCGTTTACTCACCTTTTCATCTCATCTCTGTTCAGCCAACTTCTGCAGTTTCTGGGGGTGGTCTCAGGTCTTGATCTCTGGCTGATTGTGCCTCTTCAGGCTGCAAAGCTTAAAGATGGCATCTGTCCACCTGAGCCCCTCGGAGGCCTGGGCTTAACATGTTTTCTGTTGGTTTTGAGGAAGGATCTCTTGTTGTGCTGTATGATAATAGCAATCTTAGATCCCAAATTTTCTAGGGTGATGGCATTTGCAAAACTCCCATTTTCTTCTGTGTACGCTCAATCTTGTGAGATCAAATGGCCCAAAATAGAAAGGAATCTCCACCTTCTTGATCTCGGTAGTATAATGTTGCCAGCGACCAGACACGACTAGCCAAGAGTGTTGGTGTGGAGAATATCCTTTGTAGATACAGGCATTGGGCTCTGTGCCTGTATCTGATATACCAGAACACATCTGTGTAGCCCCTGGGGGCCTCAGCACAATGGCAGTCCCCTGCCAGGATCACTCAAGAGGCAGGCGCACACCTTGCTGGAGGTTGGCTTCCCAGCAGAGTTTACGAATTGGCAATTCTGCCAGCTGATATGTATTTTTTTAATCATTCAAAATCAAAATTGTTCAGAAGTGTTTTTATTAGCCAAATGTCAACTATTCAGAGAGGCCTCCTATGACTACTTCCTGTGGCCTGTTCCTGCCCCAAGTCCTTCTCTTCCATGTTCAACATCCTCACATTAGTCAGTGAGGAAAGGTGGTACTCGGTACTCACTGAATTGTTACACATCTGTTGTCTGTTGTCCTACTCGGACTCTAAGCTGGGTGAGGGCAAGGGCTATACTGGTCTTGTTTTGGAATGTACTCACAGAGCTGGCTCCAAGCCTGGGACATTTGCAGAATGACTGACGGAGAGAGTGAGTGAGTGAGAGTGAGAGCGAGAGCACAGACGCAGGAGGTGAGCAGGCTGAGCTCGGCAAATCTGCATCCAGGACAACGTGGCTTCTCCCCACTGGCACAGGATAGGCCCCACGGCTCTGGTGAACCATCCCTGGGAGCTTGAACGTCCCAGTGCTCAGGGTTCATCTCTGTCTCCAGATTATTTTATGGGGAAGGACTCAGGGGAGAAAGGAGCAGTGGTAGAGAATAGAAAGACACAAGTTGTGGTTCTTTTTTTTCAATTCATGGTGTATTTTCCAGACAGACTCAATTACAGATATGAAAAGAACAAAGAAAACTTCCAAAATTTTAGCTTATTTTTTCATATAATAGTTGCAACTTACTAAATATAGTTTAATATAACATACTGTAATATTCACCATTACAGGTATAGAAAACGATGAAGAAATCAAACAGTTAGATGAAGAAATCAAGGAGCTAAATGAATCCAATTCCCAGATGGAAGCTGATATGATTAAACTCAGGACTCAGGTAACAGTTTTTGAAGCCCTCAATTTTAGCTCCAACATGTATAGTTACACCAGAGAAACATGGCTTAACACCAGCTTTTAGGAGAGGTGTCATCTACCCTCTCTTTCCTCGGTTTTCTTTATTTTCTTCACCTTATAATACTGCCTTCTGCTGACATAACGTCCATGGTAATATTTACTGTGACAGAGTGGCCATGCTCATCCAGTTTTCAGTCTGTATGTGTTTATATTTTTAAGGTTTGGGGTCAAGCCATTTGTGAATGGTCGTTCCAAGAGGATCACCTGTTCCTGCAAAAGACAAGGGGTTTTCCTTCCGAGATAATTTAGGCCCTGATATTACTGAGTGATTTTATTACATATGCAGTGAACGCTGGTGTTCCCAGAATTTCACATAAGGAATGCCTGTCACTGAGGACTCCTCGGTGTCTGGGATTTGTGGAAAGCTGTCCCTGCAGATTCCCAGGGCCCCAGGGACCTTGGGGTCAGGAGGAGCAGGGACTGGACCTGCACTGAGCCCCTCCTACCCTCCTAACAGAGTAGATTTCATCACGTGGCTCCCTTTGTGTTCAAGAGTGGTGGCAAGGTTGGCATCATCAACTTCCTTTTAGACATGCAGCATCTAAGACTTAGAGGCAAATAACCAGCTAAACTCAGGCCACAGAGGCTAAGCAGGGCCTTGTTTGACCCCAGGCCTTGTACCTAGCCTCCCATGCCTTGCTGCATCAGGATTCCAGTCACCCAAAGTGGTCTCAAGGATGGAAATTCCCCTGCTGGCCAAGTGGCCCCCCTCACATTGCTGACACAGGTAAGCTGAGGCATTTCTGTTCTTAGGAATGAGGCCTCCATCTCATCCATCCTGTGGACTGGGACTAGCCCCTACCCCACAGGCCATGGCGCTATTGAGGGTTCTCAGGGGATGCTTATCTGCCTCTGTGAAGGTAACTTATTTTGCTGGGAGTGAGGACCAGACAGCGGTGGTGATGGCAATATTCTCAGCTAACTGAACGATAATGCAGTCTCTCTAACAACCTCAGGAGTGGGCACTCTTATTCCCACTTTATAGATGAAACAACTGAGGCTGAGAAAGGTCGTGTGACTTTCTGCTGGTCTTATAAGGCCAGCTAAGTAGTAGTCAACAGCTTTGCTATGCTCAGCTGGTGACTTCCACCCCATGGACACAGCTTCCTCAGGAATAGACATCCTCAGGAAGGTATGGCCCCATCAAGTTATTGAAAGAATTTCCAGGGGTCCTCTGTAGGTACAAAGGATAAGACCAGGGGTGAAAACTCTCTACCAGCCATGGTAGCCAGGGGACAAATGCTGTTAAGGCTTTTTGGTGCCAATCTACTTCCCAGTAGGGCATTAGTGGATTGATCTCAGTGACCTATTGCCCTCAATAATTGTGTCAGGCCTTCGCCAGTCTGCACATCTGCCTGGTCAGGGCCTGCCTGAAAGGTAGAGTTTTCCTGAGGATATCCAAGCGCTGGGTTTGGAGAATGGGGTAACAGTCTGTGACTTTTCTCAGCATAGTACCAGTCGAGGACGTGGGGTGGTGCCTCCATGGCTGAAGGAGCGCCCACAAGCACCCATTCTGGGACGAGGAAGGAGGTGACCAAGTCAACAGTGATTTGACTGGGACAAATAGAAAATCCACCCTTGAGTTTTATTCTATTCATGAGGGTAAAATGCCTAAAAATCTTAGTTTGTTTTTTTCCTTTGAATAGCATGTTTCTGAGCAATCTCTGATGAGTCAGAATTCCCTTGTCTGTCAAGGACATTAAGTCCAAAGCCTACAGGGGTAACCCAACTCCAACAGGATATATTTCAGGGAGGGGTGTCTTCCTGCAGTCCCTTTCTCTGCGGGAAAGCCCAGCTGTCCAGAGATCGTTCCGTCCAAGGCAACGGACTAGCTGCCCCAGCCTCTTCCTCCTGCAAACAGCTCACACCCCCAGTGCTGGGTGGAGCTTCAGTCACTGGGGATCAGTCGATGGCCGAGTCAGGTTGGACATCGTGCTCACCGAGACCAGAGTTCACCTAGATAAGACCGTGTGAGCCCTCAGGACATTTAGACTAGAGACCACAGCCCCCACAGCGCTTGCTTGGCTTCACTTCTTGGGAATCATTGTGTGTCTGTTTTGGCTATCACTGACTCATTTTTGCCTTTTAAAAAATATCTGAGGTGAATATTTTCTCCTAATTGCATCTGTGTACACCTGAAATTAAAAATGAATTTTAAGGGTTAATATTTATTCCCACTGACTTGACTGATGAAAGAGGTGTCTTTCCCAAAAGTGCCTAGGGACAGATGTTCTCAGATTCTGGAAGGCAAGCTCCATGTCTCAAAAGTGATTGGAACATGCTGAGCCAGAGTCCCCCAGCTCTGTGGTTTTCAAGGCCTGCCCGGAAGTCGGTCCATAAACACCAGCCCTGAACACGAAGACAGGCAGTTAGCAATGCGGGAAATGGATCTGGGGTAAAACTTACTAGAAAACAGTTTGCAATGATACTTTGAAGTCTCCCTTGCATCCTGTGCCCCACTCAACAACTCAGGAGAGTCTGAAGGTGAACTGGGCTCCGGGTTTCGGGCTCCCACTCGGTGTAGCCCTCTGGGTTATGAACTAGTCCTTCTTTCCATGCTGTTGACTCGCCTTCACTCCCATCATTGGCCGGAAGACTTGACCTTCTAGCGCTTCTCACGCCCTCCGTCCCCCATGGAGCAGGACCAGGAAGGGGACAGATCCAGACCTCAGTGTGTTCTTGCCCACTCTGACCTGAGGGTTGGGCATCTAACACATTCAAGCCACACCAACACAGGGTTGCAAGCTGGTCCCCAGAGACCAAGCTAGAGCCAGGCATGAGCAACAGCAAGGTGGCTGGGAGGTGGCCCTTAACTCCCCCAGTGTTGTCTGGGAACAGGAGTGGCAGGAAGGATGTTAGAGCTGGTTCTCAGGTCCTGTGGCTCCACCCAGATCCAAGAAATGGGACAAGGGAGCTCCACCCAAGCATTTATTCATTTCAGACACTTTCCCAGGGCAAGATCTCCCTGTGGAAGTGACTAAGCATCCCTGTCTCAGACCCAGGAGCACTCATTAGAAGGCCAAATGGTGTGTTCACTGCCCACTTGTAGGAGTTCACATTTAGGACACCTTTCATCTTTGTTTTAAGAGTAGATGAGTTCGTCAATTTGGAGTGTGTTTAAACAGTTTTTCGGGTCAAGTTAGTGCAACCCACACAATTTTTATATACCTGGAAAATTCCACATTCTTATGCTCTGCAGCTTGATAAAAAGGGATCTGTCCCTAGGCTTTTGACCTCACCCATACTCAGATCAGAAATCCCGGATGCCTGTCCTGTTGCAATCTCTGCCCCAGGCTTCCCCCAGTGGTGGTCCAGCACCAGCAGAGTGGCCAAGAAGCCTCTGAGGCCCACCCTTTCACCATCCCATTCAACTGCTCAACGTAGTCACAGCTTCAGAGACTGGAGCAGCTCTAGGAACTCAGGCTGGGTGTACCCAAGCCTCCCTTCTGGAGCCCATGAGATTCCTAAGACACTTCTCACTAGATTCACCTCAATCCACACCAACAAGTAGTTAAGACAACTTATTACCAGGGACTTGAGCAAAAAAGATACAAAGAGGAGAGAAGCTCACTCTCTGCCTCACAGAACACAAAGGCATTGCTTGTTATTGGACTCCAGAAAAAAGGTATCCACCAAGGAACAGAAAGTATGAGACTTGGGTGCTGAGAACAGTCGTTAACTCCAGGCGGTGTGAGGCCAGCGAGGTTTGTGTGAACCTTGCGAGTGCAGAGGGCAGGGTTCCAGTATGAAGAGAGGCTCAACGAGAAATACAGAGTCCTGCAGACATGGGGAAGGGAGAGGGCATTCCAGACACAGAGTGCAGCAGGAACAAAAAGAAGGCGACCTGGGAGCAGGCTGGGCAGCTATCCACTGTGGTCTTCACAGTCGGGTTCAGCACAGTGGCTTGTTAGGAAGGTGGGTGTGAGAATCCTAGGGAAAAGAAGGGAGCTGGGACTTTTAGGCCATGCTGCTCATGAGAAATCCTAGCATTTCTGGCTCGGTGGCCCGGATGCACCAGTGTGAACAGCTCTATGCAGCTTTGCTTCTCCTGAGTTTGGCAGGTTAGTTAATCCCACAGTATTTCCACACAACTCATCAGATTCTGAACTGTTCTCCCTGGGGCCTAAAAGACTCTAGGTAATTGTGCCTCCTTCTAATACTCACACACCTGTGCCTGTTTCTTTTCAAGCATATGCATCAGCAGAAGGTAGTTCTTTCCTTTGCAAGGACACATTCCTTGAGTTTAGCCCATTCCATCAACTCACCTTAACGTCCAAGATACTTATGCATCTTATGCTCCCTCGGGAAATGATCTTTAAACACGTCACACTGCCCAATAACTTAGTCCAGGCCAGGTATGGGCAAACACTTTCTACAAAAAGCCAAAGAGCAAATATTCTAGGTCTCCAGACCACACAACCTCTCCCATGGCAGCTCTGGTGTAGCACGGGAGCCACATCACACGTACACGCATGAGACTCCAGCCAGCCCAGCTGCATATGGCACTGCATTCCAATTTAATGTAGCTCTTACATGTTATAAAATGTTGCTCTTCTTCTGTTCTTTGCTAACCATTCCAAAATTTAAGCACCATTCTTAGCTCATACTTAGCTTTCAACATCAGGCCGTGGTCTGGATTTGACCTTTATCAACTTCAGGTTTAAACAGAGACTGCCCATCCCAACAAACACTCAGGCCCAGAAGGAGAGGCAGTGGGGACGAGTTTGTAGAAATGCAAACTTTTTTTTTGTTTTCTGGGGTTTTTTTAGTTGGAATCTCACTCTGTTGCCCAGGCTGCAGTGCAGAGGCATGCTCACAGCCACCACAACCTTGACCTGCTGGGTTCAGGTGATCCATCCACAAGTAGCTAGAACTACAGGCATGTGCCATCATGCCCAGCTGATTTTTTTTTTTTATTGTAGAGATGAGGTCCTGCCAAATTGCCCAGACCCATGGGTTCAGGCAGTCCTCTCACCTCGGTCTCCCAAAGCGCTGGGATTACAGACATGAGCCATCGTGTCCGGCCAGAAATGCAAGTTTTAAGCTGGACTCATGGATCAGCCTCCTGCTAACGTGGAAATCTTCTCAGGAAGGATCTGAACACGTGCTGTTTACAGTAGCCTCACCCACCTTCAGTGCTTCCTAAAGAGCCAAACCAGAACTCGCCTTTCCAGGGAGCAGGTCCCTTTTCCCCTGGGAGCTAGATGTTCCTCAACATTAGACTCATATTCGCACAAGGACAGGTTGAGGCTGTTCTTGGGACTCCTTGAAGCTGAGGACAGTGCAAGGAGACCCAGGCACATCGCGAATGACCGACAGAAACAGGCTGCCAGCCTGTCTCTCCTCGGCTTGAGTCCTGGCTTCACATGGAAAGCAGGCCTCCTTATGGAAACGCTGTGGTCCGTGACACCTTCAGAGTGTGGGATGTGGGAGCATCTGGCACCCATGACTGCCCTAGATCAGGTCTGGAAGGGAAACGTCTGCCTCTGTCTTCCCGTTCCACACTCCCATCCCCGAGGCTGGTCGCCCCCCTTCCCCTCGGATGGTGCCTGCGTGTAGGAAGGACTGAGGGGTACTCCATCTACATTACCTTTCTCAGAGGCACTTGGCTTTCTCTGAACGCTGTGCTGAGAGGACAGCCCCAAGAAGTTCCCAGGGTATTATGCTTTAGTTTGGGCCTCTAAGACTAGGACTGAGGGTCCAGGAGTAACAAATGTCTTCTTACTGCAAACATTCTGCACGTCTCTTTATGAGAGTCTTATCGGGCAAGTGTTGTTATTCTTATTTTCAGAAAAAGGACCCAAGGTTTGCCTGGTTAGTCTAGTAAAACTTGTGCCAACATCACCCCTTAGACTCCCAGTTGCTTGTGATTCTTGAGGACGGCATTAGGCAAGTGACTATAAGTCCATATGGAGAAGCCTGGAGCCAGAGTTTATGAGCTGGAGCTTCAGAAAAGTCAGAGGCAAAAGGGGGAGACAATTTGAAGGAGGTATGACTGTGAGACTTCATGTGCTTCTATCAGTGCTATTTTTGTGTTTCCAGACACCCTTCTAAAATTGTCCAGGGTTTGCTATGTTGCTCAGTTCAGAAGACTGTAATTTTCCTGAGTCACAAAGGCACAACACAAGTGCTCTTGCAGCCAGGGCTTTGGCTCTATATGTGTTCACACTGCATATTTCGTTCCACAGCCAAGTGCAATCAACACAATGAGATTTGCTCTGCTCTTGAGAAAAGCAAAGAACACAGAGCAAAGAGCACAGTAGGCCCACCAGCTAACAGCTCCCATCAGTGCGAAAGGGACGGCATAATTCCTCAGGTTTTAGGGAGATTCCCTGGCATAGGAAGACATTTCAGTCTCTTCAGAAATGTCTAGACTTTTTAATACAGGTTGAAGGGGAAATTGATCTAACATGTATCCCCACTAAGTCTTCTGGGGGACCATCAGACATAGTAACTGAGAGTACATGGGGTCCTGAGTGGCCCAAGGTACAGCCTGAGGCAAAGTCCCTGCCCTGAGTGCCCCTAAGTTGCCTTATCCACTTTCATGGAAATCAGACCAACTATTGTAGCCACTGGACAGCAGCCAAAGCAAGTAGGGCTGGAGTTGTCTGGAAGAATAGGGAGGGAGACAAGGGGCCCTGGAGAACAGATGGGCAGGGCTGAGGGACCTGGAGTAGCCACTGTCTGTAGAATTTCCTAGTTGCACAGGGAGGGAGCAGTCCTCCACACAGGGACCGTGCAGAGCTTACCATGCCTATTCCTTCTGTGGGGCCTCCTCCTTGAGTGCTCCCTAAAACCTGGGGACCCCATGGCAATTGTGCCACCTCCCCAAATTTTATTTCAAACACAGAAATCCCATGTCAGCTCCAATTGACATGCTGCCTATAACTTGCCAGCCAGCATAGTCAGCAACTGAGTGCAGGTGAGCAGACACCCAGAAAGAGCTGCGAGGACCTCTTCAAAACCAAGCCAAGGGCAAGTGCCTGTTCAGGGCCACACCCAGGAGGGAAGCAGAGGGGCCAGACAGCTGTGCCTGAGCCCTCGAGTGAATCGGATGAGATGGGAACGTTAGCTCCATCAATAATCACCAGAAAAACAGATGGACTAAGTCTCACATTCTCTCCCTGCTGTGATTCCTTTCAAAGAGAAACTCTGCATGAGCCCCGCCACCCTGGTGGGTGTCTCCTGAGGAGCACGACAGGTTTCTAACATAGGGTCTGGGCCCGGTCCAAGGCTCCTGACTGGCTGATAGAGGGGCTCACATAAAAGGAGAAAATAAGATTGGGTCCAGATAACAGTGGAGGAAGGACAGGAAAATGGAAAAGGTGAGGCCAAGGGAAAGAAGAAAGGAGACACCCATGAGGGAAGGACTTGGGGGTGACCAGTCAGGGAAAAGGAGGAAGGAGCAGGAAGGGCAAGAGAGCCCCGGTCCATAGGGAGGTCGTCCAGGGAACACTCCAGACCAATGGCAGAGACGCACCCTGCAGACACGGCGGCGTGCACGGGGCCGAAACCGTAAGCAGGGCAGAAATCCTCCCCTCTGTGTGTGCAGTCATTCGTGTGTGTAAATGCTCCATTGTGTGGCTGTAGGTGGCGGCCCCAAAGCCCCATCGCAAGCCCCTGAATTTGGCAATACTCAGACTCTCTCTGGAACCTAAGAAAGAGGGTGGGCCAGACCCATAGTAGCCTTTATCCCTTGTGGAAATTCATGAATACCACCCCATGCGGACAAATGTATACAAAGTGCCCCCCTGGGACCCATCTGGAGAAGACAGTGACACATTCCACAACAAAATGAACATTATAGGACTTATCTGTGGCAGAATGAGATTCAGGCTGAAAAGAATAAGTATTTGCAACAAGTCAGTAAAATGTTAACCCAAATAAACATTGCAATCCCATTCAACCCACAGAAAGAACAAGAAGGTACAAAGAAATAGTAATTGTATGATACTTTATGCACAACAGCAAACAGAAACATTTAAAGATAGAATAAAATCAACACAACCCAGTAACCTACCTGACATTCCGGAGGACAAACACTCAGAGTCCAGTCTCCAAATTTTCTTTTCTTTTCTTTATTAATTATTTATTTTAAATATGTGGAGTACAATTCAGGGTTAGGTATACAAATGTTCATTATGCAGGTACCCTTGCTGATGACGTGTGCCCCCCACCTTCCCTGGCAGTTTCCCACTACTGCCAATCCCTTTCTTATAGTATTACAATAGTTGTTCTAGGTCTGCTTATGAGTGAAAACATGTGATACTCAGTTCTTTGTTTCTGTGATAGATCACTCGGTATCATAGACTCTAAGTCCATCCAAGTTGCTGTGACGTTCATAATTTTGTCCCTGTTATGGCTGTGTAATATTTCATGGTGTATATATACCACATTTTAAAAATCCAGTCGTCTTTCCATGGGCAGCACAGTTGGTTCCATGTTTTTGCTATTGTAAATAATGCTGCAGTAAACATGCATGTGCAGGTATCTTTTTCATAGAGTGATTTGAGTTCCCCATGTATATTCTCAGTAGAGGGATTGCGAGGTTGTATGGGAAGTCGAATTTTAGATCTTTTAGGAATCGTCACACTGTTTTCCACAGAGGCTGTACTAGTTTACACTCCCACCAACAGTGTAGAAGTGTTCCCTTTTCACCACATCCTCTCCAGCATCTGTTGTTTTTTTGAGTTATTGATAATGGCCATCCTGACTGGAGTTAGGTGGTATCTCAGTGTGTGGTATCTCAGTGTGGTTTTAATTTGCATTTCTTTGATAACTGGTGAGGCTGAGCAGTTTTTCATGTATCTATTGGCTGCTCATATGTATTCTTTTGAAAAGTGTCTATTCATACCTTTTGCCCACTTTGTAATGGAGCTGTTTGTTTTTTTCTTTTCCACACATTTGAGCTCCTTGGGGATCCTAGTTGTTAGGCCTTTGTCAGATATAAAGTTGGCAAATATTTTTTCCCAGCCTGTGGAAAAATTTCCCACTCTCTCAATGGTTTCTTTGGTTTTGCAGAAGCTTGTCAGTTTGATGAGGTCCCACTTGTCTATCTTGTCTTTTATGGCATGGGCACTTGGGGTTTTGATCAGGAATTGGTTGTGCCAGTTCCAATATCCATATGGGTGTCTTCTGCGTTTGCTAAGGTTCTTACAGTTTGAGGTTTTACGTTTAGGTCTTTGATCCATTTAGAGTTGTTTTTGTATTTGGTGATAGGTAGGGATCTTGTTTTAATCTTCTGCATGTGGTCAGCCTATTTTTCCAGCACCATTTACTGAATAGTTTCTCCTCTCCCCAATGGTTGATGGTGGAGGCTTTGTCAAAGATGAGTTGGTTGAGAAATTGAGGTTTTTGCTTCCAGAATCTCTATCCTGTTCCATTGGTTTATATGCCTGTTCTTGTACCAATACCAGGTTGTTTGATTATTGTAGCTTTATAATAAGTCTTAAAATCTGGGAGCATGATGCCTCCTGCTTTGTTTTGTTGTTGTTGTTGTTGTTTTTGCTGAGGATTGTTTTGACTATTCGTGGTCATTTATGTTTCCGTGTGAATTCCTGTATTGTTTTTTCCAGGTCTGAGAAGAATGCTGCTGGTAATTTAATGGGTATTGCATTAAATCTGTAGATTGCCTTGGGTATGATAGACATATTAACAATGTTTATTCTTCCAATCCGTGAACATGGAATATTTTTCCATTTGTTTGTGTCATCGTTGATTTCTTCAAAAAGTGTTTTGTAGTTTTCATTGTAAAGGTCTTTGACTTCTCTGGTTAGGAAGATGCCAAGGTATTTCATTTTTTGTGTGGCTATTTTTGAATGGGTTTGTACTTTTTATTTGGGTTTCTGTTTGTTTATTGTTGGTGCATAGGAATGTGACTGACTTTTGCACATTTATCTTATACCCTGAGACTTTGCCAAAGTCCTTTATCAGTGCAAGTAGGTTTTGGACAGATTCTCTTGGGTTTTCGAGGTATAGTATCATGTCATCTTCAAAGAGGGATAACTTGACTTGGTCTTTTCCTCTTTGGATACCCCTGATCTTCTTCTCTTGTCTGCTTGCTCTAGCTAGGACTTCCAATACTATGTTGAACAGGAGGAGTGAGAGTGGGCATCCTTGTCCTGTTCCCGTTTTCAGGGGAAATGGTTCCAATTTCTGTCTTTTTAGCAGTATGCTGGCTCTGTCTTTCTCATAGATGGCCCTTACTATTTTGAGGTATGTTCCATCTATGCCTAGATGTTCGAGGGTTTTTATCAAGGAGAGGTGCTGGATTCAGGCTCCAAATTTTCAAGTGTAATGAATCAAAAGCATAAAAATTGGACCCTTTAAATGACAGATTCTCAACTTTGAGACCTTTTTATCTAACAGAGAGGTCCTTTCTTTGCATATGACAGAGAGTCATCACTTACAGTGACAGCGTGTGCTCCCCACCATGTCCAACTTGTGTTACATGTCACACAAACTTGTGTGTTTTAGATCACCACCATGGAGAGTAACCTGAAGACGATTGAAGAGGAGAACAAAGTCATTGAGCAGCAAAACGAGTCTCTTCTCCATGAACTGGCCAACCTGAGCCAGTCTTTAATTCATAGTCTAGCCAATATCCAGCTGCCACATATGGTAAGTGACTAAGAGTGCAAGATAAGGAATTTGGAGCTCTTCCACAGTTCGCAGCATGAAGTAGATGCTTTTTTATTATTATTTTCATGGTTCTTCAGCCTTTGGATGTTTGTGGTTACCACCCCGAAACCATAACGTTAACTGCTAGAAACGTTGGCGGGGTAGATCCCATAAAATTGTGTGCTCTGAATCAGCCTTTTAAATAGTATAAAACCAGGGGCACTATGCTATGATACTATTTTATGCTTTTGTAAATATACTATTAAGAAAATAAAAGTTGTATATGAACTACTATTTAATATCTCGTAGGATCCAATCAATGAACAAAATTTTGATGCTTACGTGACTACTTTGACGGAAATGTATACAAATCAAGATCGTTATCAGAGTCCAGAAAATAAAGCCCTACTGGAAAATATAAAGCAGGCTGTGAGAGGAATTCAGGTCTGAACAGCTGCTGTAGTGATGAAACTCTTGCTTAAAAAAGGATGCCTCTTGTTTTTTGCTGCTGTAACTTACCAGAAAGTGTTATATATTTATTTCTGTTTAAAACAGTGTTATGCTTACAAGACTTCATAATGATTTTATGTCTTGCTTTAAAGATAGTACCTGCAGAATAGTTTTTGAATACACCCACATTTTGTACGTTTTCATGTAAGCTGACATAGTGTTCTGCCATGTAATGTTTATAGCTGCTGATGTATGCACATTTGGGGGTATATCTAATTTCTGAAGAGGTAAGCTGATCACAATAAGTAGAGTGTAAATTCTTTTTAATGCTTTAGTGATTAAATGTTTTAGTATTTTGAACTGAAATGGACAAAAAAAAAAACCACAAAAAAAAAAAACACAGCTTTGAATGACCATGTTGTGGCCTCGCAGCCACTGTTTAGACATTATCATTTTGCCTCATGTTGGAGGACTTTATGGAATTTAAGAAATACATTTTGTGTGCATATTGTTTCATAGCAAGAATTGGTTGCAAAAATGCTTTATTTTTGAACAATGCTTGGAAATATTATGTGATTTTTTTGTTTGTTTGTTTTAGGAGGATGGTGTATGGTGGGGGCAATAAGTGAGGTTTTTTGCATTCCAAGGAAATGGCATGTGGATTAACTGTAAGAAAGGAAATAAGTAATTTATTGTAAGACAACATCAAGCCATGGAAACTGGGCAGAAGATTCAAAGCAGCTTAAACAGCACTTTTAAATTAACTCCTAAACATTACATGGTGTGACTATGGAAACTTCAGTTAAGACAGGAGCTTATCAGAGGTGGACAACATGAAGATTTCCTTTTCCATTTTCAATAAACTTTGGGACAAGCTTCTCGTATCTCCCCTAGAGTTCCGTGCCCCTCTGAACTGTCGGTTATTGCAATGTAGTTTATCAACAGAATTTGTGTGTTTTCAACTTAAGCTAAAAGATAATTTAAGAGCATTTATTTCCCCTTTAACTTTTAAAAATTATCATTATTGTTATGAATCTTATTATTTTGCATTTGAAGGATAAAAGCAAATGATCTGTGAGTTTTCTAGTTATGGGACTGAATTTTCTGCTGGGTCTGGTGGGAAAGCAGCTCAGTAAACGTTCTCTCCCACGTCCCCCACCCGACTTTGACTTTGAATAAGCATTGGGTCCTATTCAGAGTTCTCTTAAATGACGGTTATGTTCTACACTTTGTTGGAGACCAGTTGACCACTTAGCATTTGCATAGCCTTGTTGTTTGGTTTATCCTGACCTATTCTAAGAATGAATGCAATCAGACTTTAAAAGTAACTAAATCTACTTCAGCACTTTTTTGCTTTAAACTAGATCATCTTAGACTCGTTTATACCTTACAGATTTGATTGTTTTACTCCAAATGACTGCACTATCTGTATGCATAAGACCACTTTCGATTGCTGCGTTCCCCTTCTGAGTAGTCCTTTGACGATGTGTTGTGTTTTCTGATGTTGACTTGATTTCCATTTAATAGCATCTCTTCCTTCCATGTCTTGATGTTATGCAGGAAGTACAAAAGTACTTTAAAATTTTGTTATGAAATAAAAAGATGGGTTTTGTAAAAATAAAAAAAATATTTTTAGCAGAACAGGACTTACAGGGTCATTGTCCCCCACAATGTGCCAGTCGACTATTTGCACTTACCTTGTCCTATATATCCGTACGGAGGTGTGCAATTCCTTGTGTCAGTAGCCTTGTGACACTGAACCTGGATGAATTATAGAGGAGGCCCTCACGGCTGATCAATAATGTTGCGAAGGGAGACTACAGGGATCTCACGACGAATATTCTGATACAATACTCAACCTCGGTATATATATATGTATAAATATATGTATATCCCAGCGGCACTTTATACTGTTCACTGTACAAAAGCTTACAGTTTTCCACAAGGACTTTAATAACTAGCTGGGAAAAAGATTATGTAATTACTCTGGGGCTCTGCAGAACCATCTCTGTACAGCGCCCCCTTTCTGTTGTGCTACTGGTTGCAGCTGCCATGCTCAGAATTGCCTTTTGAGAGCTGAAGCAAGGTGCTTGCAGTCACGTGAGGCCGTATGTGTGGTCCAGGGCCCCAGCCCCCTTCAGGGCCCCCGTTGTCCGTAACAGCATCTGCATATCCCCACCGCGTTGTGTCTGCAGCTTCTTTGCCAATATAGTAATGCTTTTAGTAGAGTAATAGATAGTATCAGTTTTGGATTCTCGTTATCACCTATGTACAATGGAAAGGGATTTTAAGCACAAATCTGCTGCTCATCTAACGTTGGTACATAATATCAAATCAAAAGTTATCTGTGACTATTATATAAGGATCACAAAAGTGTCACATATTAGAATGCTGACCTTTCATATGGAATTATTGTGAGTCATCAGAGTTTATTTATTATAACTTATTGTTCATATTCATTTCTAAGTTAATTTAAGTAATCATTTATTAAGACAGAATTTTGTATAAACTATTTATTGTGCTCTCTGTGGAACTGAAGTTTGATTTATTTTTGTACTACACGGCATGGGTTTGTTGACACTTTAATTTTGCTATAAATGTGTGGAATCACAAGTTGCTGTGATACTTCATTTTTAAATTGTGAACTTTGTACAAATTTTGTCATGCTGGATGTTAACACATCTTACTCTAAATAAAAAAGGTGTTGCCACATTTGTAGCACGAAGGATCTCTAACCCGGGTCCGCGTCTTCACTTGAGTCTGGGAAATGCCGTCTGGGGCCCCATGGGATCTACGCAGAGCATTTCACTCCAATCTTAGTAACTTCTGTTTTAACATTTTTAGAGGGTTGGTTTCTCAACTCTGAGGCATGTAGGAGCAAATTATTTTTTGACAACTATGTGGATGGTTCGGCGTTCCTACCGTGTCTTCCTTTTCCACACTTGACATCGCTCCTGCCCCTCCCGGGTTGGACAGGCTGAGCAGGCACACACGGTCAGGAGGATGTCGCGCCTCTCACACGCGAGTCTCTCCGGGACCTTGGGGCATTCTTCTGCCAGGCGTAGTATGGCTGTCACCCTTGACAGGATGCTGTTGTTATTCAACATGCAGCCACACCTAAACGTTCCTAGGGGAACCAATAACGTCTTCCTTAGATATTTTCCTTATCTGGAATCCAGTGAAGGACCTACCTGGCTCAGCTGTCCCTATCCCTTTCACTTCCTTATTCTTGAACAGTTTGTTGACCTTCATATGGCACCCAGAACATGGGCGGTTTTCAAGCATCCAGAGCAGCTGTTTCATAAAAATGTCACCTGCTGGCTTGTGTGATTGCCACTGCCTGATTGATTCAGTTTGAATGGAAGATGTGTCCTTTTCAGAGTATCACATCAGGGGCACAGGATAGCAGGTGGCCTGTTATTTGGTTACCTGGGTGTGGTTACCTGAGTGTCTAAAAATAATGCACTACTTCTTACTTCTACATTATCAGCAAAGATTTGAGCATCAAAGTCACACATAAAACTTAAATTACCCTTCAAACATGATTTAACAATTAGCTACTCACTTTTTCATCATTTATATTAGTAAAAATTATGGGTTAAACTTCCAAAATAACCTCCTATAATAGATGCAATCACCCAAAATATAAAGTTTGAGAAAGAGACCCCAATAATCTTTGTAAAATTCCCAACTTTGTTTCTAGTAAAGCCTTCAGCTGCTTTGAGTTGCAAGTTCATCTGAGCACCTCTTGTAAGCTATTGTCTAATATTTCACACATAGTGGCATTTCTCCTGGGAAGCTTTGGTTATTGCAAGAAACCCCAGTTTGAGTCTTTGGTGCTCAAGAATGAGTGGTGACTCTCACTCTTAGTATTCCTGCACTTTGGTCTCTCTAGACTTGCAGGATAGAAACTCCATCAAAGTCCCAAAGTTTTAGGGACAAATAAAGTTGATGAGATGATGGCTCAAGTCTGTCAACCTGAGCATTAAAAGACATTTTTCCCCTTTGGAGTAATGTGCCCAAGAAGTGGATATAAATATTTTAGAAAGCAATTTAACAATAATATCAAAAATCTTAGAAAATTCAAATTTACATGTACCAAAATAAATAAAACAACCCTAAAGTTTGCATGATAAGTGAGTTTTATGGAATACCATGGGGTTATTAAAAATAGTAGTTACAAAGACTTTTTAATAAGATGATTATGATGAAATAAGAGAATAGTACAAAAAGAAACTATAAATACATGATTAAGCAAATTACTAACCATGTTTACATCAAACGGACATTGACAATCATGGCAGAGAGAGCCACACTTCATGCCCAGCCAGCCCCCTGTGCCTCTGGGGGCCCTGTGATCCTGAAGGGGACAAACCGGAGGGATCAAGGGAGGAGTGAGAGTCACCAGGTCACTGGCCTCCAAGAAGTGGAGTCAATTGTCAAAAGAGGAGGAGGAGGTGGCGGCAGGCACGCAGGGAAGCACAGAATAGAATCCAAATATCTCTGTGTTTAGGGTAAGCATGGGAAAAGACTGTAGGGACAAAGAAAACAGTAAAAGGCTCTGTGTCCTTTGTTTAGTGCCCCTAGGGTTCTTGGTCTAAGACCAGCAGTTGCACACATTTTACTTTATGAGAACCAAAAGAGAAGGTCTAGATTACATTTTAATCCCCATGGACAATGAAGTGAATATTTAAAAACAAAAAAGGCTTGAGTGTAGTAAGGGTTCTGGAGCATTTGGCAGGAGAAGGCTCTCAGGCTGAGGTTCCTTCCACAAGGTAAGCCGGGCATTCAAAGAAGAGTTTCCCTGTTCTTCCAGAAGTACCCTTGGGCTGCAGTTTTCAAACCCCTGGGTAATGGGACAGAATAAACACACAATGGAGAGTGCAGTGGGGAGAGGAGAGATGGGTGCTGAGAGAGAAATGCTGCTGCAACCAGATCCTGGAGAGATCCACAGCCCATCAATTCATGATCATTCCACCAGGAGATTCTCATAGATTCCAATGGCCTGACCTCCTCCTCCTTCTGGATGCTTTTATCACTGGGATAGTGAACCAAGATATAGTTCTTCCAATCACAAAAAGAGCCAGTTCTAGCCCTTAGCATAGTTTACATATAGCTCCTCTGAGCTCCACTGAAGCAGGGCAGCTAGCATAGCTTAGACATAGACAGGTGAGTTTTTTAATAGGTAGATCTAATGTAGGCATTTAGACTTCTTTTTTAATGGTACACAAACTTTACCCAACTGACCAAGCATATCAAACCTGATCCCTTATGGGTTGGAATGTGGATCTACCAGTACAATAATTCACAGAAACAATAGGGAATTACCCAAAACTCAGACATGATGTTCTTAAGAAAAGACCAACACATGCTGGGTACTGTAGCTCATGCCTGTAATCCCAGAACTTTGAAAGGCAAGGCAAGAGGATTGTCTGATTCCGGGGTTCTGAGACCAGCCTGGGCAACTTGGCGATACCTCATCTCTACAATAAACCAAAAAATTAGCTGAGCATGGTGGCATGTGCCTATAATCCCAGCTACGTGGGAGGCTGAGGCAGAAGAATCACCTGAACCCAACAGGTCAAGGCTGTGGTGGCTGTGAGTGTGCTACTGCACTCCAGTCTGGGTGACAGAGTGAGACTTCAACTCAAAAAAGAAAAAACAAAAATTTAGTTGGACAGTAACTTTCATTATTATTTCATTATTACTTGTGACTTTAAAAGGTTGAGAGATGGTCATCAAAACTTGTGACCAGATACCTGCAGTCCTTGGCTCTTAGCTCATGGAATAGTTTGCTTAATCATCATTGTAAAATTATATAAAACTTCTTGTCAAAGGCAAGCATGTGTCCCTTTCTTCAGGGCACCCAGGTTCTTTCTTGAAGGTGTCTCTTCTAATAAACTTTGTCTTAAAACTTGACTTTGGAGTCACTCTGAAATTTCTTTCTGCAGTAAAGTCAATAACCCATGAAACAGCTACACCCATGCCACCCAACATAATCTTTGGCACCCAAACACGTGACCCAAGAAACTCAGCAACAGCTGTCACCCTGTGGATTTGTGAGTATCGCTGTAGTCCCTCACTCTCTGCTCAGGGCTGTGCTTTCACTTTCTCTCCTCCTTCCTGTCAGGGCCATCTACAGATCATCCTCCTTTCACCCATGTCTCTGCTCCCATCAGCCAAACTACCAGCCAACTCTTAACTGGAGGCTAGTGGAGATAGGAAAGGGGATAGACCCATACACTGAGCAGAATTGATACATGAGTGATCCTTCCTGACGCAAGGCACAGGGGGCATGAAAGAAGCCAAGTTTCTTTCCAAGTGGCTACCAGAAGTCCCCTTTCATGTCTTGTTCACACTTTTCTCCCAGGAAGAGGAAGAGAAGGTTTTCCACCTGGGATGGGGAGGAAAGGCTATCTCTGGTGTTTGAGGAGTCAAATTGCTTCTACTTTCTAATGCTGGCAGTTGGGTTATTTGGGAGTGAATTTGTCTTTATAAGTTTTATACCTTGCCCAGGATAAATTAGGACATGTGACCTGACTTTATGAAACAGTTGGAAGCTTTGTGTTCTCTTTTCAGGACTTTGAAGATATCTGCGACAGCGTTCTTAGAATTATGTTTCACTTAGTAAACTACGTAGGCGAAAAGAGACACGGATGTCACTATAAGTCATTGATGGCAGAGAAACCATGAGTCTTTTTTAACACAACCATAAGGACTTTTGAGTGGTACCTGTGGCTAGGAAATCCTATTACCTCATAGGAAAGAGCTGATTATGCTATCTTAATTCACTTAGTCAGGCAGGCATTTTTTGAACTAGACAGGGCAGAGAATTATTTTGATGCTCGTACTTTAAACTTATATGCTTCTACATATATACTGAAGGGACATAAAGCTTACAACTGCCACCAAAAGCAAATTGCTCCTTTGGAAAATGGTGATTCCCCTATCCTTAACATTATTGCTAGCTAGCACCATTGTTTACTATGTGAGGTTTGTTGAAAGGTTTTTTTAGAAATGGAAGTCTGGTCTTCTTAGCTGACTTCTAACTTCTTCTTCTGGACAGATGAAGCCTTAGACGCTGGGTACTATTTGTGTGGTGTGGTAAGGTGTGGCAACTGACCATTCCTGTCCAGCTAACCACATCTCATGACTCCTTTTCCCAACACCCTGTGCCAACCTTTCTTTTACGTCCTTCAGCACCTTTTAAAATGTAGTTCAGGGATTTAGAGGGGGTTCTCAGTTAATCTGCCTGCTCATAATTGGAATACAAAAATGACCTGCCCATCCAAACATTCTGTTCACTCCAAAGTTTATTCATAAGACCATTTCAGATGGCACTATTGGAAAACCTTCAATTAGACCACATACATGCAAAGAATTGTTCATGGGTAAAGAACAGGAAAAAACAACCAAAAGTTTTTAGCTCACAGCTTCAAGCCACAAGGCACTTACAGGAAGTCCTACACAGTCACAAGGGAGACTGAGGATGCTTGGCCCAGGGGGCCATCAGAGATGCAGGACTGCCTGGCATAACTAATTATGGTCCTTATGTTTTCAGTTCAGAATTTTCCCTTGAAGAACACAAACAAGAATATGGGTAATACTGAATGTATACCCTCAGACTCTCCATTGTATTTAATTTTAAAGGACTGGGAGAATTTCAGATTTAACTGTTTAAGATGAAAAAGGTTAATACTTTCCTATAATAAGGTTTGGCCTCAGTATAATTTGGCAGATAATGAAGCCTGGCCTAAGAATAGCATCTTAGTTTCAATAACATATTGCAATTGGATTTGTTTTGTAGATAAGAAAAAACTGGTCAAAAGTCCCTTATGTGCAGACATTTATGGCATTGTATCAGCACCACAGAAAAGAGATTATGTTTGAGGGGCTTTAGAAATACAAATTAAGAAGGTTAAGCCCGATGTGGTGACACACCTATAATCCCAGCACTTTGGGAGGTGGAGGCGAGAGAATTGTCTGAGACCACCGGTTCAAGACCAACCTGGACAACAAGGTGAGACCTCGTCTCTGCAGTAAATCAGAAAATTGGCTAGGTATGGTAGTGCACACCTGTATTTCCAGCTACTTAGAAGGTTGAGGCAGAAGGATCACCTAAGCCCAGCAGGTCGAGGCTGCGATGGCCTTGAGCATGCCACTGCAATCCAGCCTGGGTGACAGAGTGAGGCTCCGACTCAAAAAAAAAAAAGAAAGACAGAGAGGACATGTTAGATGCTCCTCTGTTATCTCAGGTACCACCTCCTAACTCACACCAGGTGGGCACAGGCGGGGGGAGCACACGGCTTGTCTCAGCCCTAGGCTTGGCCTTAGGTGCACCGTGCTGATCTTTCACAGGCAGATATTCCTCTACTCTTGAACTCCACTCACCCCACACTTCCAAAGGAACCAAGCCCCATAGGACCCACCTGCCGTGGGGCTGCATTCCACCCTCCCAGACGAATGTGTCTATCGCCGGAGGATGCAGATGGAGAAGCAGGAGCTGCACAAGTTCATCTTCCTTCCTCCATGACAGAGTTGGTATGAGGCAGGCAAAAACTAGGAAAGTGTTCAAAGGATCCCTTTCGATTTGTGGATGACTCTCAAGGTTCAGCTTTTGCTTCTGAACTAATCTGGGGTGATGTTAAGGTCATCCTCTCTACCAGATGTACTCGAGGAAAAGGAGCACATTTTGAAAGCTGTAGAGGCACATGCTGGTGTGATGGACAGCAACCAAACAGATATGTAGTTGGGACAGAGGCTGTTTCTGCTACTGATTCTCAGTGGGATTACCAGAGGGGAGAGACTGATTTAGCAAAGGGGAATCGTCTCTCACACACACTGTGACTCTGGCTAAAGTGGGAAGCAACACAAAGAAAAAAATTCCATGCTAATAATTGTAGATGGAATAAATTTACTGACAGACTGGTCATCAACCTCTGTCTTCTCTGTGGTACCAAGAGATATTGCCCCAGGTCATAGTATGTTCTTCCAGCCCATGGAATTCGCCTAAAAATTATTTACTACCCTGTCCAATCATCTACTCCTCCCTGTCTCCTTTTCTTATAAGAAGAAAAGTATATAGCCATCTGTAACCTATGGCATGATGGAGTAATCACTCTGATTTCCCCCCTTTGCATACGAATAAATATGCATGTCTTTTCTCCTACTAATCTGCACTTTATCAGTAGATTTTCAGCGAACCTTCAGAAGGCAAAGGAAAAGTTTTCTCTCGGCTCCCACAGTTTTTTTCTTCCTGGTATAGGGCAGATCCCTTCTGGAATGCGGGTCTTTCTTCTTTTTGAGTTGGAATCTCACTTTGTTGCCCAGGCTAGAGTACAGTGGCACACTGCTCACGACCACTGCAGCCTCAACCTGCAATCCTCTCACCTCAGCCTTCCAAGTAGCTGGAACTAGAGGCATGCATCACCACGCCCAGCTAATCTTTCAATTTATTGTAGCAACAAGATCTTGCCATGTTGCCCAGACTAGTCTCAAACCCACAGGCTCAGGTAACCCTCTCACCTCTTCCTCCCAAAGTGCTAGGATGACAGGCATGAGCCACCACTCCCCAGATGGAATGAGGGTCTTCAAGGGAGAAAGGGAAGAGTGACCTTTCTAGGTTTTATGGCTTACTTTAGGGAAGAGGAGTTCTAGTTTCCAGTCTCCTGCCTTGGGGAACAGGAATTCTGATTTCTATGACTGGCTTCAGGGTAGACTGAGGGACAGGAGAAAGAGGGAACGTAAAGATCTTGCTTTGGAAAACTCCTAATGTCCCTTGGTGCAAAAAACTCAGCAGCCAGGGCACATACCTCATGGTGTCATGTTCTGAGACTCATCTGCAGAGGTAAGTGTCATCATCCATTCTGTATAAATGGGGAAACCCACTGAGAAAGTTGAGTTATTTGTTCCAAGTCCTGTGGCAGGTGAGCGGCCATGCTGAGCACCTGGTCTGGACCACCACACCCTCAGACCTGACCCCAGAATGAGGATCTCTGGGGAGCAGTCAGACCCTCCCTCTACCGCTCTTCCTTCTATAAGAAGATGGCCCTTGTGTGTGAGGACAGAAGGTAGGAAACCTTGCAAGTGGCTCGTTGGAAGAATAGTACCAAGTGACCATGGCAAGTCTGGAGTCATCACAAAAAGAAAGAGGGAAGGAAAGGAAAAAGTCGGGACTGAAGGAGAAGCTGGAAAGTAATGTCAGATATGTTCGCTATCGTCCTGCCACAGGATCAGGAGGTGAGGCTGCACCTCTGTATGTGAGGTAAAGCCCAAGAGGCACAGTACCTGTGTCGAGGACTCACGCAGAGCCTGAGGTCTTCACTCGAGTCCTAGCATGAGCCCATCAGGAAAGACTGCAGCTACTCATCAGAGCCCGTGCCCTCCTCCTGTCCCTTCTCCTCAGGTAGAGCCTGACTAGAGTATTCAAATGTCAGTCGGATAAAGTCAAATCTGATCTAGTCAATGGAACCCAATGGGCAGGATTGCACTGCAGAGGAGGAAAGATATATTTTTCCTCTACCAATTATAGCTTCTCCAGCTGGTGTCTTATAGATTAGACTTTCAAAAATACTGATTAATGAGAGAAAAGCAAACAGAAGTTTATTAGCATGTATGTCTCACGTGTACACCTAGGAACACCCAGTGATGAATAGAACTTGTGTTTGCACATCATCTTAGACTCAAACAAAAGAAAAGGGGTTTTCAGCTCCTGGGTGGGGGAGGCACGTTATGGAAACATGACCAGGAAAAGTACGTATACAAGTGTGTGTCAGTGAGGCTTGTTTATAGCTTTCAGCATGTGCTTTCTCCATTGATAACAGCTTTTAAGAGTTCTCCTCTTTCCGGTGCAGGAAAAAAAAGTCTTTGACAAATGTAAATATCCTCCCCAAGAGGAAAACTTGTTCCTTTTTAAAGAGTTTTTCCTGGATCTGCTGTGAGGAAAGACAAAAGCTGTCATCTGAGGAATGTGAGTCTTTTTAAATGATGAGGTCCAAGCATTGCAATGAGACAGCAAGCCCCTTCCAGTCTCTGGAAACTGCCTGCTGTTGCCACAAGTAGCTATGGATTCATCTGATAATGACTCACAGTACACATGATCACCCATATCTTATCGCCTAACAATATATAACCAGTCACTAATCAACGTCATTTCTGTAAACCAAGGAGACTTCCTGACAAACAACTTTGTAACACCCCCCACTCTGCTTTCCCCTTCCTTTTTGTTCTTTTAAAAACACACCTGAAACAAATATCTGAGAGTGCTCCCATCCCAGGTTATTTGAGTCTGAGTCTTCCAGGCAGCTTTCCTTATTCTAACTCCAGCAAACCCTTTAAATACATTTTATGCTTCAGCCTCTTCCCCTTAGGTCAGCAACTGGTTCCCAATGTTTTTTTTTTTTTAGTGCAAAATAATCTAGAAAAAGTAGAGAAGAGAAATGGCCAAATCTCATCCTTACCATTTGTTAGTTTTGTCAACTGAAGATGACAAGGTTTACAAATTTGGAAAGGAGAGTGTTATTTGTCATGAAGAGTTGTAGCCTGCAGGGTGGCTATTCTGACAGACTGGGCAGTGTAGCCTCCAGCCAGAAGTCAGAAACAGATGCTTCGAGAGTTGGAAGAATAAGACAGGGCTTGATGTGGGATGGGGTAGCCAAATATACATATTCAATAAAGGAGGAGTCACAGATGTCTATGAAAAGAGAAAAGTGCACATGCGCAATTGAGCATAACATGACTTCATGGGTCACATGTTCAAAAAATGGCCTAGTTAGCATGTCAGTCCAAGGGGGTAGTTCTTGAGCCTCTGACTTCAAAGGTGAAGAAGGGGACACCAAAAACTTCACTGTGCATCCTCCATAGCCTGGCCAGAACCACTCTGAGTGCTGGTTAGTTGACATGCTGAAAACACAAGAGGCAGTTGACATCGGCAGAGGAGTCTTTCCAAAGGCCTGGTTTCTGTTTGACCCTCAGGGAAGAAAACCTAATGGGGGTTCGTGAGGAAGGGAGCAGGCATAATGAGGCGTGTCTGACTTCCTGTGGCATCATGGCCTGGAATTCAGTTTTCCAGGTTTCTCTGAGGTCCCCTCGGCCAAGAGGCGGGTCTATTTAGTTGATTAGAGGGCAGAGGATTTCATTTTTTATTTCTCAGTTTTGTAGCTATAAACAGTGTGACTTCCCTGGGCCTCCCTTAGAGTAAGTTTATGATTTCGGGTAATATGCAGTGTCTGTGGAGGTTAAAGCAAGACCATTAAAGACCATAGACCTCAAAGGTTAATTCCTTCCAATTCTCCAGAAAAGATTTTGAATACCTCACAAGATCTTATCCCTCCTGGTGTCATCTACAACTTCCAGTTTTCTCTTGGACGCACACGTCAAACTTTCTAAATTCTAGACTCTAAGAATCAAGGACTGATATCTTAGAAGAATTACACAAGATTCAGCATTGTTTTCTTTCTTTCTTTCTTTCTTTTTTTTGAATCAGGGTCTCACACTGTTGCCCAGACTGGAGTGCAGTGGCACAACCATGGAATCAGGGCTCACCACAACCTCAAGCTCCTTGGCTCAGGCAATCTTTCTACTTCAGTCTCCCAAGTACTACAGGTGAACACCACCAAACCCAGCATACTTTTGGATTTCTGTAGAGGTAAAGTCTTGCTTTGTTGCCTAGGCTGGTCCCAAATCCCTGGGCTCAAGCAATTCTCATATCAGCTAAAATAGACTTTAAATTCACAATGGTTAAAAAAAAAAAGACAAAAACAGTTCTTATGTCATTCAAGGGATCAATCTCATAAGAAGACGCAGCAATTTTAAATATATATGCACTTAACACAAGAGACCCCAAATTTATAAAACTTCTACTAGACCTAAAAAAAGAGATAGACAGCAATATAAAAACAGTAAGAGATATCAACATTCCATTGACAACAATAGACAGAGATTGTCAAGGAAGAAAGTCAACAAAGAAACACCAGAGTTAAACTGGACTCTAGAGCAAATAAAACTAACAGACATCTATAGAACATTCCACCCCAAACTCCAGAATATACATTTTTCTCATCAGCACATGGAACATTCTCTAAGACAGATCATATGATAGACCACAGATCAAGAATCACTAAATTCAAAAAACTTGAAATCGTATAAAGCGCTATCTCAGACCACAGTGGAGTAAAACTAGAAATTAACTTCAAGAACTCATGAAACCAAGCAAAAACATGGAAGTTAAATAATCTGTTCCTGAAAGATCCTGGGGTCAACAATGACATCAAGATGGAAATTTAAAAATTCTTCAAAATGAATGACAACAATGAAACAAATTATCAAAACCTCTGGGATATAGCCAAAGTTGCACTCAAAGGAAAAATTATAGTGCTTAAGGCCTACATTAATAAGACTGAAGGACTGCAAACCAACAGTCTAAATCACACCTCAAGAAACTAGAAAAAACATAGACAAACCAAACCCAGAGCTAGCAGAAGAAAAGAAATAATGAATATTAGAACAGAACTATATCAAATTGAAAATTTTAAAAAATAAAGGATCAATGAAACAAAAAGTTGGTTTTTTGAAAAGATAAACAAAATTGATATACCACTAGCTAGATTAATGAAGAAACAGAGAGAAGAGTCAAATTAGCTCATTCAGAGAAGAAAATGGAGACATTACTGATACATCGGAAGTGCAGAAGATCATCCAAGACTATTTTGAACATCTCTATGCAAAAAACTAAACAATCTAGAGGAAATGGATAAATTCATGGAAACATACAAACCCCCTATCTTGAATCAGGAAGAAATAGAAACCCTGAACAGACCAATAGCAAGTAGTGAGATTGAAACAATAGTTAGAAGTCTCCCAATAAAAAAAAAGTGTAGGGCCTGATGGACTCACAGCTGAATTCTACCAGACATTCAAAGAACTGGTACAAATTTTACTGAAGCTATTCCATAAGATTAAAACGGAGGAAATCCTAGCCGGGCTCGGTGGCTCAGCCTGTAATCCCGTGCCTTTGGGTGGCTGAGGCGAGTGGATTGCCTGAGCCTGCGGGTTTGAGACCTGCCTGGGCAGCTTGGTGAGACCTCATCTCTACAATAAATCAAAAAAATTTCACCGGGTGTGGTAGCACATGCCTGTAGTTCCAGCTACTGGAAGGCTGAGGCAGAAGGATCGCCGGAGCCCAGCAGGTCGAGGCTGTGGTGGCCAGGAGCGGCCATCGCACTCCAGTCTGAGTGACAGAGTGAGACTCCAACTCAAAAACAAAAACAAAAC
>CAUYQG010198202.1:0-15325 GCA_963574415.1 Tarsius wallacei | reverse complement strand
GTTCGAGACCCACCTGGGCAAGCGAGACCTCATCTCTACAATAAATCAAAAAATCAGCCGGGCGTGGTGGCGTGAGCCTGTAGTTCCAGCTACTTGGAAGGCTGAGGCGGAAGGATCGCCGGAGCCCAGCAGGTTGAGGCTGCGGTGTCCGGGAGCAGCCACTGTACTCCAGTCTGGGTGACAGAGTGAGACTCCAACTCAAAAAAAAAAAAAAAAAGAAAGCACCTGGCCCTGGCCCCACCACACCTCCTCCATAACTCTTTCGAGCCTCCGAGACTATTCAGAGTGAGAAGGGTCCTTGGCAATCCCTGAGCCATTTCATATTCCACAGGGGGAGAGTATGAGACCCGGAGGCAGGGACAGACCTGAGCACTAGCTTGGGAGCTTGGAACCAGGTGGCATGTAGTGTGAGGAAGGTGGACAGTGAGGCAGGGCTGGAGGGGCTGCTGGCGCGTTCTCCAAAAGGGAAGGGGAGGCGCTGCAGGACAGGACGTCAGAAGAGACAGGGCCCTACTCCCCAGCTTCCTGTGACCAGGGGAGCCTCGGGTTCTCAGTCACACTCCCCAAAAGACCTCCCACACCTGCTCAAGTGCCAAGTCCCTCAAGGACCCTCCCCACCCAGCCCACTCCTGTCATGGGTCCAGGCTCTCACCAGGCCTCACTCCTGACTCTGGGCTGCCTGTGCAGTAGGCAAAGAGGTCACCTGGAATTGACTATCTTCTCTCCACCAAGTTCTGGACACCTCTGAGGAAGGGTCCAAGTCTTCTCCTCTGACTCTCATGCAGCAGGTGTCAAGAGAACTGAGCATATAAGCACCCAGGGCAGGGCCAGACAGACCATGTCCTCTGCTATCTTCCTGCCTGTTCTTCCTCTCTCCCCAGTGGGCCTCAGCCCAGGTGCTGGGTTCAGAGGTTCTTGGAGCCAGAAGGGCCCGATGGCACAGATGGACAAGCAGCCCAGAGAAGGACAGGCACATACCCAAGATCACACACACAGCAAGAGGACACCAGAGCCAGGACTGAGTCCTGCGTTGCCCTGGATGAATGACTGACAGAACCTCCTGGTTTCCTATTTCTCACAGCAGTAGAGGTGCCATGGGGAAGCCTGGCTGGGCACTGGGAGACCAGGGTTCAGACACCAAGCTGCCCTCTTGTCTTGCCTCCAGGATCCATCAGCGACTGTCCCTGAGACAGGGCCTAAACTCTCAGGAGGTGGTGTCTCCAGTACCTAGAGCACAGTGCAGGCCTGGGGCCAGGCCAGGCTGGAGGCCAGGAGGCAGGGAGGAGGGAGAGGATGGAGGTGCCCTCCAACAGTCCCTTCCCCTATGTCCTGGCTCCGACTGCTAGGCCTTAAGCCCAGAGCCATGGTTGGCTTGCAGGGACCTCTGGACACAGGCTAAGTGGGAGAAGAGATGAGGAAGAGGAAATCAATCAGGTAGACAGATAGGAAGAGCCCCACCCCCACCCTGGGATGAGGAGCACAGGGCATGTCCAGGGGGCAGTTGGCTTTTCTGGCTCCATGGACAAGCCCAGTGCAGCTGGGGCAGGAGACAGAAAGGGGGAAGGGGAGAAGAAGCTCAACAAACACCTGCAGTCAAGTCCCAGTCTCCTGGAGTGACCCAATCTTCCCTGGGGACTCTGGTTTCAGACCTGCTGTGTGACCTTGGCAAGCCACTCCCCTATATGGACCTTTCTCGTCTACCAAACAAGAATGGGATGATGAGAACACTGCGTCCTTCAGACCTTCAAAGAGTTATTGATGGAGCTAAAGGCCACAATGTTGACTAATGACGCGAGCTCTTGCAGAGAGAGCCAGGGGTTCTGGGGCCTGGCTGGCAAGGGTTCCATTCTTGCCTCAGCTGCTGCATGACCTTAGGCAAGTGACATCACCTCCCTCAGCCTCAGTTTCTTTGTTTGTGACATGGAGACAAGCTACTACTGCCCTGGACTAGCCTGAGGTAGTCAGATGTGGACAGAAATGCTTGGCTCAGAGCAGGGGCTCTTATGATCAGAAATGAGATTACCTGCATGGAACCTGGGACTCCTAGAAACTTGGGGATGGGACTCTCAGAGGCCTCCGCCCATCTCCCAGAGCTCCATCTGGCTGTGCTGAGAGGCTCAGGAGTAGAGGGCTGGCCCCTTGGGATGCCCATAACCAAGGTCCCAGTCTCCTCCCTGTGTCCAGGTTCTGCCTACCTCCTATCCCCATCCTCTCTCCACTGTGGGAAGCAGAGCTGGGGGAAAGTGTGGGAGGAAAAGTAAGGCAAGAACTGGGTTCCAGGTCCGGCTCTGCTGGGACTTGGCTGTGTGACTTTGGGTAGGTCCCTGCCCCTCTCTGGGCCTCAGTATCTTTCCCTGAACCCCAGGGGGAAGGACAACATGAAATAGGGACTGCAAAGACCCTTCAGTACTTTCATTCTCTGCTCACTCTACAAGGGAAGGAGAGTCAGGATCCTGGTTGCCAGGGAGGGTGTATGCCCTTCCCAGAAGTCTACAATACCCCAGTTTTTCCAAGTCCCCGCCACCCTCAAGGAAGGTCACCTGACAAGTCTGAAGGTCACAAATGGTCTGCTATGGCAGCCTGGCCCCCAGACCCGCCAATTCCAGTCCTGGGCCAGGCTGGGTTTATTCATTAACCAAGCCAGATGGAGGAGGCAGCTCCACCCTGTTGACACAGAGGGTGGGAGTACTGGCCTCAGTTCAGACCTCCTCCTGTCCTCCCTTCTGGAGAACCAGTTCAGTGGGGAAACACCACTTCCCAGCCCAATGCACACTGCCAACCTTAGCTTCTCCTGGGTTACAGTCAGACTCTCTTGACACTACCCTGCTCACCCTTCGTTCCATTTGTTCCTTCGTTCCTTCCTTCCTCCTTTTCTTAACCAGCATCCCTGCTCTGTCGGATGCTGGGAATGCAAAGAGCATAGGACCTGTCCCTGCCCTCAGGGAGCACCAGGCTGGGCTCATGGCAGCTGATCTTCCCTTCTCTGCTCCTCAGGCTCAGACACCAGCCAGGGTCCTTGGGCCTGGGCAGTAAATTCCAGAGGAGTAGACATGTGGAAGCCCAGAGGGAGAGAGACAGTCAGATGGCCAGGGTGCAGACAGTCACAGAGGGAACAAAAGAAAGCAGAAAGGGAGAACCAGAAAATCTCATGGGGACAGATGGACAAAGTGTAAATCATTAAGACAAAGTGAGGCAGGAAGGCACAGGGCCAGAGGGGAAAGGTCAGATATCTTAGGCCCTGGTATGAGGCCAAGATGCGTGAGTTAGGTCTGAGACCAGGTCCCAAGCAAGAGGGGATGGTGGGTCTTGGAGTCCAGTACCCTGCCGCTGGCAAGAGGAATGCACAACTCCACATATTTCAGGAGGACAGAAGGGAGAAGGAGGCAAGGAAAAGGGAGGCAGAGGGCACAGCCTGCGGCCAGGACCCTGCTTAAGGGAGACCTACCCACCCTAGAAACGTGGTGCTCACAGCAATGCCAGATATGCTGAGGCAGCTGCTGGGGCTCCTAAATCAGTCTTCACCAACCTCTGCCTCATCTGGTCCTCTAAGGGAAGTGGGTTCATGGGGTCCCAAACCCCAAGCCTGCCCAGCATGGCCAAGAGAAAATCATGGGGCTGTGAGGAGTGGGGGAGGTTGTGAGGGGCCAATGTATCTGTGAGTGCCCTCTATGCTGGCTTCCCCTGACCCCATCCCCCTTCCTCCCAGCCCACCTGCAGCCTGGCCCTGTGCAAGACAGGGGCATCCAAGCCCTACCTTCAGGGTCTGCCAGCCACAGTCCTGAGTCTCTGCCGGGAAGCAGTCAGAGAAGAAAGGCAAAGAGCAAGAGCAGGGCATCAGGGAGGCAGGAAAGAATTGGTCCTCGTCACCCCAGTGGGCAAAGAGTAGGGAAAAAGACCAAGCTTAGGTTGAGAGAACCAAGAATCAGGGAGAGAAGGGCCCAGTCTCCCACCTGGGTGACTCCCATCAGGAGACAGGTAAAGGCTTCCCAGCAGAGGAGTCCCTGAGGGAGATTCACTCTCCTGGATGGACCTGGCAGCTGCCCACCTCCCTGGAGCAGGTAGGAACATGCAGAAACCAGGGCTCCAGCTGAGTGAGCCAGATGATTCACACCCCCTCTCCAGGCCTCAGTTGGCCCATCTGTGTGATGGGGGCTTGGCTCAGCAGACTGTGCCTCCTCCTAGTTTCTGGCAGGAGACTTTCGCTAGGCCTAGGTGCACAACATGGTGCCAGTGGCCCTAAGAGAGGACCATGACTCCCTGTGAGGGACAGGAAGGGTGCAGTGGAGGCTGCAGGTATAGGGCAACCCTACCTTGATCTTGTGCAGCGTCCGATCCATCTCCACAGCCTGCACCCACACAGACACGCCAGCCTTACTGTAGGTCAGGTTCCAGCCCACCTCGGCCTCACACTCTGACCGGAAGCTTCGGAAGTCCTGGTCATCGGGCACCTGGACACTCTCACGGCCCAGGACTGGCCGAGGCCCTTGGGGCTCTGTCGAGGCCGCGGGCTTCTCCATGCGGGGTGTGGGAAGGCCCAGAGCCCTGGTCCTAGTCCGGCTCTCTTGGGTCCTCCGCGGAGGCTCAGACAACGTCGACGCGGCTGCAGATGCTGACGCCACCTTCCTGGGACCTGCAAGACCGGTTTGGGGACGGGAGTCAGTGCGCTGGGGGCACGGGTGGGGCCGTCCGGGGTCCTAGGCGGGTGGAGAGATCGAGATGGACAGAGGCTGGCCCCCAGGCGCGGGCGGGCAGGCACAGGACAGCCGGGGCCACCTCCCGAGGAGCGCCCCCAGACCTCGCTGGGGCCGGCGCGGGGACTGCGCACTGGGTGCGGGTGGCCCGCGGGAGCCCGTGCGGACCCGAGGTGCCGGACGGCGTGGCGGGGACCCCGCGGCGGCGGCCGGACCTGTTCAACTAACTCGCGGCGGCGCGGGCGCGGGCTGCGCGCGGGGCGGGTGGGGGCGGGGCGGGGCCGCTCACCTGTGCCCGCCGCCGCCGCCGCTGCCCGGGCGACCGGGGGCCGCGCGGGGCGCTGGGGGGAGGAGCAGTGGGTCCCGCCGCCGGCCCCGCCCCGCGCCCCGCGCCCCGCGCCCCCCGCCCCGCGCGCCCCCTCCCGGCGAGGCTCGGGGCTCCGGGGCTCCGCTCGCCTCGGCTCTGTTTTCCAGGCTGCGGAGGTGAAGCTGACGGCCCGGAGCCCCGCCCCGCCCCGCCCCGCAGGGTCCTAGCGCCCGCCCCGCCCGCCGGGAGGGGACCCAGACGCGAGGGGCCCGTCCCCGGCGGGGTTTGGGGACGGGGTGGGAAGTGGCCGAGACAGAGTGGGCTCTGAGATGAAGGGCCACGAGGTACTAAAGAGGGACTCTGGAAGTTCATTGTTAACCCCTTCTCTGACACTCCTCCGACGTTCACAGGTACACACCTCTGCAACAACCTACAGTGTTTACACACAGGCATGCCGTCCCCAGAACAACCCCAAAACACCCCCACACAACACTCCAGAGATACAAAGATGGGCACACACCCCCATGACAATGGAGAGGTGAACTCACGGGGATGACAGCCCCACAGCAACTCAGTGATGCCCACAGCTTGCATCCCGCACCAACCTAGAGGCACATCAAGCATACACACACCAACTCAATTGGATCCAACCGACAAGGCTCAGGGGTCACAGGCTACCCAAACTTGGGCAAAATCTCCACTCCAGTCTCACTCCCATCTGGGAGCTTTAACCAGGACCCTCTCCAGCCCCAGAATCTTTGGCCCGTGTCCACTAGCATCCTTCCTCTGCATGCATGGTTAGGTGCGCACACACGCACACACACATGCACATACACACACACACACACACACACACACACACACACACCCCTCCCATGGCCTAGACTAGGCTCTCAAACGCATCTGGCCCCAGTTTCCCATCTACAGAAGAAGGGAATCAGAATACATAAACTTAAAGTATCTCCTAACCTTACCATCCTAGAGTTCTGGGATGGAACAGCTTTTCTTAAACATGCTAAGAAAAAAATGAGGAGTCGAAGAGTTGTCACGGTGGGTTCACAAATAGAAGTGTTTCTTCCTGAAGTGCTTAAGGCTCCAAGATATTTGTAAATGAGGCCACATTTTTAAAATGAGTGGGGGTGAGTAAGGAGGCATGATGCCAAGTGACCCCAAAGGGCATTCTGCAAAGTGAGTCCTGTATAACGAGTTGCAGGTCCCAGGAGGCCTGTGTGAATGCCCTTAGAGCTCCAGGACTCCCATCTGCAGTGTGGGAGGTATAGTCAGATAATCACCCCACCCCTTCTAAACCACACTCTTCAAAAGTGTCTGGGAATCAGTGGGTGGTGGGGGGCTGGCTCTGGGCTCAGGAGGCCCAGGCTAGGGATAGATTCTCTGCTATCTTCCTCCACTGCCTCTAACCCAACTCTAGGTTGGCTCCTGCCCCTCCCCAGGCCTCAGTGGTTTTATCTGACACTCTCACTCCCAGACTGGTAGGAGACCCAAAGGGGACCTCAGCAGAGCCAAAGGCTGCTTTGTGAACTGCATCCTGGGATCTGCCATGAGGAAAAGAGATGGCAGCGCTGGTGGTTCTTGCCTTTTTAAGGCCCCAGTAACATCTCAGCAGGCAGCTGGCATGAGGGGGAACAGGCCTCTCACATCTACCATCCAACCCAGGTAAAAGAGACAAAGCTGGGTGACAGGAGGCAGCAGTGAGGGCAGACTGACAGAAGGTCTTCCTCATTACAGAGAGCTGCCACTCTGGTGGAGAGACAGAAACCCTGGGAGGTACAGATGGCAAGAACCAAACCATCACTCAAATACAAACACAGAGGAACCAGGAATGAACCTTTTGGGTCTTGGGCTCCTAAAGGTGAGTGACTTGGCATCCCTGGGCCCTGGCAGTCATATCCTGGACTCATTCCTGGGTCCTGGGTTCAGACCATGCTACCTGGTCAGCAGGTGGGCAGAGGGCATCACCCTATTCTACTTCATCATTAATTTGCCCTTGCAAGGGCCACCCCTTCCCTTGGGAATCTAGGTGTCTCTGGCTCTGGGGCTCAAGACAGCCTTTCAAACATGACAAAGCAGATTCATATTCTGTCTTAAAACACTCCTGAGCAGCAGAGAGAAGGGCCCCATCTGCTCAAGAGCAGAGGATTGAGCCCAGGAGGGCTGGGAGGGGCTCCAGGGGAGGAGTCTGGAGAGGACCCATAGCTTGGCAGCACATAGAGCCTGTGGAGCTGAGTCCAATCCTGGATCCACCATTTCTTAGCTGTGCAACCAGAAGCAAGTGACACGTTCTCTCTGAGACTCAGTCTCCTCATCTGGAATAATAATACCTATCCCCTGGGAATTATGTAATGAAAAGAATTGTATATGAGCCAGTTTCACCCCCAGAAGAGCCCAAGACCCAGATAAGTAACCAAAAATATAACTGGTGGGGGTGGGTGGGACAGGGAGGAATACACTGTCCAAAAATGCATGGTTCCAACAAAAAGTGTTCAGGTGGCATGTTGACACGCTGGTTGGTAAGATTCTCATGAAGATTCAACAGTGGAAACAGCTGGCAAAGCATGACCCCTGCTCTGCCTGCTGCAGTCCCCTGCCCTAGACCAGCCCTCCCCACAGGAAATAGATAGAGGTTCCCCTCAGAGCCTCAGGCCAGATCCCAGGCCTGGTTCTTCTTTGGGTCCCAGCTCTAGAATGGGGCATCACTGAGCAGGAGCCAGCATGGGTGAAGAAAGTTAGACCTTGTAGAGAAGGTGGGAACTCCCAGGAGAAGGTGCTTAGCAAACTGAGAAGCTCAGGGGAATGGGAGGAATCCTTGCCCAGGGCACATGCCTCCCCGCCGCCCCCCACCCCCACCCCCGAGAGGGCAGCCAGGTGCCCCTGAATCACATAGCAAGTCAGAGCCCACAGGAGACCTCTAGTACTCAGGACTGACTGAGACACCTGGAACAGGGCAGGGGTCACTTGGGAAGAGTCACACCAGACCTTGCCCACAGTCCCCAATAGCTGTTGGAGCAGAGGTCAGGGCACCTGCTCAGAGCCACTCCATGACCTGGGTTCCTACCCCTCCTCTAAACTCCCCCACCAGAACTAAAGACCCTCAGACTAATGTCATCTGGTTCAACCTCTTCCTTGTGCAGATCGAGAAATAAAGGCCCAGCTAGTAGGGATAAAGCAGAAATAAGGCCCCAGGCCTCCCAGCTCTTTACCTGAGACTCCTGCCCGCCCCATTCCAAACCACCCCTTTCACTTGCCTGTGGGTGACCTTGTCTCAGTCACTGCCCTTTCTCAGCCTCAAGATTCAGCCTCCCTCAGTGCCACCCACCCTGCCCAGTGTCCTGGACAATGAGAGGCCCGAAAGTCTTGATGTGTTCCAGGGTACCCACCCCTACTCACCATCTAGCCAGACAATGGCTCCTTCGATCTCCCCTCTGGGAGATGAGAAGGCCCTACCCAACCCCTTTCCCCCCACCCCCTCCTCAGGGGTGACCCTGCCTGCCAGTTAGGGTGGAACAAATTCCCAGGTTGTCCAGGGAAACAAGGCAGTGTCCTGGGGCACTGTTCTAGAAGATCAGGCAGTGACCTGTGTGATGTCACCAGGAAGCAGCAGTGTGGAGAGGTGGTTCCAGAGGCCATCAGAAGGCACAGAGCACCCTGAGGTCCCCAGGGCTAGCTTAGCCTTGAGAGGGACCTGTCCACAGTGGCAATAGGTGCTCCATCCCAGTCCCACCTGGAGCCGGATCTAAGTGTTTGCCCAGGGCGAGTCTCATACCCCTACTGGGCCTCACTGAGCAAACAGCCCAAACCTGCCCTGAGGGTGCTGTTAGAGCCTTCATGGTACACAGCCACTAAGTCAGCCACTAAGGATCACCCTCAGTCTCACTCCTCCTCCTGTCCTGTCACAGTCCAACATAGACACTCACCACCTCAGTCTCCCACACAGCCAGCCCTACACAGGTACACAAGCCTGGTCAGGCCAGACCACACAACAGTGCCAAAGTGGAGTTGCCAGATAAAACACAGGAGGCCTCGTGCAATATGAATTCCAGATAAGAAACGACTAACTGGCCAGGCTCAGTGGCTCAGCCTGTAATCCCAGCACTTTGGGAGGCTGAGGCGAGAGGATTGCCTGAGTCTGTGGGTTCAAGACCAGCCTGGGCAACTTGGCGAGACCTTGTCTCTACAATAAATAAAAAATTAGCTGGGTGTGGTAGTGCATGCCTGTAGTTCTGGCTACTTGGAAGGCTGAGGTGGAAGGATCGCCAGAACCCAGCAGGTCAACACAGGGGTAGCCAGTGAGCGTGCCACTGCACTCCAGCCTGGGTGATGGAGTGAGGCTCTAACTAAAAAAAAAAAAAAAAAATGACTAACTTTTTACTATAAGTGTGTCCCAAATATTTGCTAAATCTGGCAACCTGACACCCAAGGCACTGCCTCACCCACATCGCAAAACCTTGAAGTCCACATAGTCAGACACCAGTTCCCACACAGACCTCAGTCACACACTGCACTATGGGAATGCACACACCAGCCCCCCCAGTCACAGTGGTGTGTAAGCTGTCACATACACACAGCTCTGCACATCCCCTATGGGAAGAGGCACCAGACCAGAGTGAGAGTCTTTCCTACTTGTTTGGTATCACCAACCTAACCACCTTAGGTGGGAGGTCTGGCAGGGACCATTAGCCCCATTTGGCACATGAGGAAAAGGAGGCCCAAGAAATAGTACTTACCCTAGGTGTTCCAGTGTGTGGTCCCCTGGGGTCTGGGTAAGTCTAAGCCCCCAGGTCCACCATACTTAAGTCAGCCAAGCCTCCCAGAAGAGCCTCTTCCCTCAGGAACAGTAATAGCCCAGGGGCTTTGGGGCTCACCCCTGACCTCCCCCATCACCAAAGGGTGATCCTGGGCTTGCCTCAGAAGCCCTCTAATTCCAGGAGGTGGAAACCGTCCTGCGTCAGGGCACTGAGGTCCAGCTTTGAGATTAAAAAAGAAGAAACCAAAAGAAGGAGGTTGTGTGGGCTGCCAGAAAAGGGCCCATCGTCCCAGAGCTAGAGTTCTTGCCCACATGGGTAAAAGGCACCCTAGAAAACCTTTTCCTTCCTAAAGACACACAGACACCCTCACCCCTACCCAGCCTGAGCACAGAGCTGAGGGGAGGGCCCGAGGTCAGACAGATGGATCAGGCGCCTCTGACAGGAAACTCCAGAGCTTCTGGAAGAATACATCGACCCAGCAATCGAACTGAGTTCCTTCAGACTGCAGTGACCAACAGATATCATCAGCAGGGGGACCCAGCATGCAGATGAGGGTAGGGGCCATGTGGGCCTGGGGCCCTCCCTAAGAGGAAGTCTACATGATCCTGCTCCAGGCCCTGCCTACCTCAGGCAAGGCACTATATGGTCTAGGCCTGTTCTCCCATCAGAGTGGTGGTGCTCCAGAAGCCTTCTCACTGGGCAGAGACTGTAAGTTGTGAAGTCCCGTGGTGCTGGTAGAGGGGACTTCTATTAGACTCCTCCCGCCCCTAAACCTAGGGGAACCCTGGGCAGCAGGCCCCTGCAAGGCCCAGAGGACAGCTCCCAGAGCTCCGGGGAGCAAGAATAGGGGGATGGGGAGGGAGGGTGGAAGAGAAGGCAGGACAGATGTGGTCAAGTCCCCTACTCAGCAGTCTAGTATAGTGGCTTGGGCTAGGGAGCCAGACTGTCTGGGTTAGAACCTCTTACTTGGCATGTGGTCTAGGACAAGTTACTCAACCTCTCTGTGTCTCAGCTGTCTTATTTCTAACATGAGTACAGGATTTCCATCAGGACAAGGGGGATGAAGGGAATGAATCACGTGGAGTGCTTAGCACAGTGCCTGGCACACAGTGAGTGCTCAATAAATGCCACAGCTGCTATCAGTTCTTGTCTCACGGCATCTGTCCCAAGACATAACCTCTTCCCTACATCTTTGTTCCTTGACCTGGAAGAAATGTCTCTCTTCTGATCAAGATTAACTTGGAGACTGGAGGGTTGAGAGGAAAGCAGAGGTGGGTATGAAGACATCTTGTCCCCCTCCCTCACCCCAGGTCAAGCAGAGCTGCAAAAGGTCTGGCTGGGCCCCCTTTGGGGGGCCTTCACTCAACAGTATTCGCTCTTGCATGCACACAGCACCCCTCAGTGTCTGATAACTGGATTCCAGGACAGCAGCAGGGCACAGTGTGGCTATGTCCAGCCAGAGGACAGGATAGCACATTGAGATGTCCATACTCCCAAGCTGGTTCCCAGGACTGTGAGGACTGGTGTGGGTGGGGTTCCCTAAGAGCTTTGTCTGAGTATGGGCCTGAAGGCTCTGCCCTGGGCCAAGGTGCATCCTGGGGTCAAGATCCCCACCTGGAACAAGCAGCCTGCCACAGGCTTGCTTCCAGGGGCACTGCTGTTTGGGGGACTCCTGCCAACCACTGCTTCCTGCCCTGAATCCCTGGTGTCCCGGGTCAGCAGGTATCTCCTCAGTCCTCCCCAGGGAAGGCTGCCTCTTTAAGCACCTTCTAAATTTAGGGCTCAGGCTCTGTGACTCATTCCTGAATCTGCTTTGCTCCCCTCCTCCAGGAGTGTGCTCCCATGGTATTTTTATCCTCTGCTGCCTCAGACTGATTAATAAGGCTCCACAATCCTGCAGCAACCACACACACACACACACACACACACACACACACACACACTCACACGGAGAGCTCCCCATCCCACTCACCCCAGGCCAGCTCTGGGCTTCCCTCTAACCAGGAGCTATACTCCCCCTGCCACCTCTCCATCTTCCCAATGCTCCCCACAAACCAGACCCCATCCAGGTGGCCACATTGAGGGCTGGCTCCAAGCAGGACTGTGGTGGCCAGTGGGGTGGAGGCGGGGAGAGGAGAGGTGGAGCCAGGCCCTGCCCCTGTAGTTTGGCTGCCAGGGAGGCTTGAGTTCTGGACCAGACTCACTCTTACTTTAGTGTGAGGCCCTTGGTGAGTTCTTGGCCTCTCTGGGCTTCTCTTTCCTTCTCTATAAATAAGGGGTTTGAACAAGCCTTTCATTAGAGAGGCTTGGAACAGAGTTGAAATGACCACTAGACCAGGTATCCAACTTCAAACAAGGTGGCCAACAAGTGGGTGTCTGATGTCGGACTGTGCCTCCTACCCAGGCTCCCGTCTGTCCCCATTATCCGCTCCATGAGGGAAAACACAGGCCAAGACCTGCTGTGAGCATTCTTAGAAATCTGCCCTGCAGGGAGGAAAGTTGTGAACTACCCTCCACCTTGAAGGAGCTGGAAAGAGCCCAGGGTCTGGTTCTGGTCTGACTGCCCAGGGCTGCCATGTGTAGCTTTGGGTAAGAATCATCTTAACTCTGGGGTCAGGTTGTGGGGAAGGGAATCAGGTGCATGTGCAGGTGTTGCACTGGAGCCGTCTCTCCCCTACCAGCCCAAGGCCAGAAGAAGAGATGGGAACACTGATTCCCTCTAGACTTTTAGAAATGCAGGCACCTAGGGCATGGTGCAGAGGTATCTGGGGGATGGACAGACCTGGGGCTGCTGCATCCCTGCCCCTTCCTGGCACTAGGAAAACCCCAACTGCAGTCTGCCTCAAACCTTTGTTCATAAGTAACAACAGTGGCTAACATTTACTGAACGCTTACCGTGGCCTGGTGCTGGTCTTGGCACAGAACAGGTCTTAATTTATAGTTAAACCTCAAGACAGCCCTGGATAAGGCTTAGCATCCCCACTATACAGACAATTTGAAGCTCAGAGAAGGGCAGTCACCCAGGGTCACAGTGTTAAGTCACCAGCAGGGCTAATGAAAAGCCAGGTCTGTCTGCAATCCTGGCTTCAGTTTGCTACCCCAAGACAGCTCTTCTCAGAGTATACATCAGACACTCAATAAATGTTTGATGAGGATGTTTCATCACTGCCATGCAACGAAAATATCCCTATCCTAGTCCAGTTCTGCCTCAACTCCTTGTGTGTCCTTAAGAGAGTCCTTTTCCTTTGTTAGCCTCAGTTTCCCTGGCTGAAAAACAGAAATGATAAAGGCCTAAAGAATCAGATACTTGGAGGTGGGGAGGATCTTGAATTTCTATTTCTACAAATAACTGCCTTTCACGACTTGCCAGAGAAGGCCCAATCTGCAACCAGACCTCAGGGTCTCCCAGCCTCTCCCCATACCTATCCCCACAACCTCCAAGAGCACTTCAGAGAGAAACAGCTGATGTGGGGTCCGAGCGTTTGATTCACGGCGCCAACACACAATTTATCAAGAGAGAGATTTATTAACCAGGTTCGACTGGCCAGGGCCTCTCACCAGACTTACAAGTCACTAGGTGAGGGCGGCATATTGCAGCAGGGGCCCTTCTTAAATATGCAAATGCCCGCCTAATCCACAGGGCCATTATAATTCAAATTCGAACAACACAAAGTCCGCCAGAGGTTTGTCCGCCACAATTCAAACAGAGAAAAGCCTGCTAGAATTTCAAAGGGGCTTATGCACAACACTCACACACTGCCAGCGGGGGTTACAGAAGCAAAAAAAAGCCAGTTAACTTATCTAATATAGCCATTTGGGGCTTCCAAGTAGGGCGTTTTTTCCTGGATTTCCAAAAATTACTAAGTTTTAGGGGAAAGGTCACAACAAACAGTTTTAACATACTTAATATATAAGGTTATAGTTTTATTATATTTTACATAATTTATCACACTTAATATATAAGACTTTACACAGGTTTCACACAATTCATCACCTCTTATATTTGGTGACTCTCCAGGAGCACTACCATGACAGACCTTAGACTTGTTCACAGAGTCTGTGGTTTTCTGAACAAAGACATCTCCTTTCAGTCTTCCCTGGTCCCCATGGGACTGCACCCACTCCAGAACCCTCAGGCAGCAGGAGGGAGGTCCACTGCAGCAGGCCCGGAGCTCTCCCTTATGGCTGGCCTCCTCTTCCCACTAACATTCAGGGGGCATTTTCAAGTGTCTATGGTTTTATCAAAAGCCTATTGTAAGTTCTGGCCACAAAAGGATTTTCTTTAAATCCTTTTACAATAGGGGTAGGCATTTGACAATGTCCTTTGGGAATGTTTTAGACTAGAGGAACAAGGACTGACATGACCTTTCTTCACAGATGCACAACTGTAAAAAAAAAAACAAAACCCCAAAAACTGCTTTTCACATGTGAAAAAATGGCTAAAAGATATTTGTGTTTTCTCTTCCATGAAGGAGTCATTGTTTCTTAGTAGAGTGTTTTCACCTCAGTGGCTGAGCCAGAACCCCTACTAGAGTTGCCAGGCCTAGTCACAGATGGCACTGCAGGTGCTTAGCTTTGCTGACCAAGACTGACCCTCCCTGCAAGGGGTCCACATTCTGAACAGCCCACCCTTCCCTCTCCTGTTAGTTTGAGTTGAACCACAAAGCTTTTCCTGCATTTCACCTCCATGGGAGACCTGTTTTGAACACCAGGGTTTCACAGTCTGGGCTCACCACAGAGAAAGCCAATCACCAAGACTACAAGTATTGTCAGGGTAGAAATCTCTTTATTTGGGTGATATCAGCCAAGAGGAATGGGAGACTCATTCTCAAATCTGCTCCCAATTTTACTGAAGTTGGGGTACACATGGTATATACAGTGAGGCAGGAATGTGGAAAACAGAAATTGGGGAAGGGTAAGTAAGTAGAGTTAGTAAACGGGAATTGGAGAGGGTTAAAGAAGAAAAGTTGGCAAACAGGTGGGGTCTGGCATCCCGTTTTCTGGATGTGGTGATCTGGTGAGTTTCAGTTTCTTGATAGTATAAGCTTGAGGGATGGTTTCCTGAGAAAGAAACTCAGATAAGACAAATGTAAGTTTCAAGCTTTAAGACTAGGAAGATCAATTACAATGTTATTCAAAAGAAACTGTAGGGAAGTTGAGGCCATTTCAGAAACAGAATGGCAGTTGCTCAAAAACCAAAGACAGAATTGACATGTAATCTAGTAAGTCTACTTCTGGGTATATACCCAAAAGATTTGAGCTCTGAGTCTCAAACAGATATTTGTATACTCATATTCCTAAGAGCATTATTCACAACAGCCAAGAAGTAAAAACAACCCAAATGTCCATCAAAAGATGAATGGATAAATAAGATGTCATAATGTATATAAAAAATCCATCTACTACCACCCTTGCTTTTCACACCCTCAGTGATAGGGTTCTCACCGCCTCACAAGAAACACATCAATTATTCCTGGAGACTTCATGGTTCTTCTGAAACCTGCCCACCTATCATCTGTCAAAGATAACTTACACAAAATGGGTCAAACACCTACCACTGCCAT